>CM022877.1:5115231-5158878 GCA_012654025.1 Pachypsylla venusta
CCCCCTCCCCCGAATGAAAATCCTGGGTGCGTAACTACGCTTGGCTATGGCCCTTCCTTATCCCTAGAGTTTGACAGGAATTTAAAAAAATCAACTTGTTCAAAAGTTTAGAGGGTTGACCGTTAATTCTGAAACGCGCTGTATAAATGCTAATTAATCTAACCATTGGTCTATTTTATTATGAGTAGTCACTTGTTGAAATTTGACTGTAACCATGTGTACAAAAATTTTTGTTAGTAGGAATTAGGGTTTATTATTCAATTCTTCTGATTATTTAGCACTGCTCAATAAGTGATCGCATTTTTTTGTAGACCAACACACAGGTGTTTCATAACCGGCGTCGTCTCATGGGTCAACTTTTTTGAGTATTGTGATATAAAGTTTTTGGCGATTTATGTTTACAAAATGTCACATCAAAACAATTAGAAAAGGGTGACCTAGGTGTCAGTTATAAAACACTTGTGTGATGCTGTACAATATAAATAATTGTCCTAGATGGCGCGAGTGTGTCCTTACCACCACTTAAGCCATTAAATACAAGGAAAATCATGTGCCTAAATAAAAAACATCTTTTATAATGAAAAATGTGTGACTCGAATCATTTGATCATTATGAAACATAGATTTATAATTAAGCTACTGACATTTCCAATTTAAATTAAATAATAATTCGTTTTAGACATGGGACCTTTATTAAAATGGTCTGCGATGCGGTGGGTTTATTTACAGTATCACTACTTGTTGTAGTGGCCTTATCCGTGATCTTCACATTGATTTTCAATTTTTTTTTTTTTTTTTACGGCCATGATTTTCTCCGTATAATCTGTCTTTTTCGGTCGTCAGCGCACAAGTGCACTGTCAGAGTATGGAGCAAACACTGGCCGGTGTGAATTAAAATCATTGTGAGCAGGGTTAGCGGAAATTACGGCCGTAGGGTATACAGCGTGTCCCAGAATGACCCCTTCTAACGGTTTGAAATTCTCGATTTTCGTAAAGCTCAAGGGATATATAAAAGGACATGTCCATTCGAATAGTTTATGGTGAGTTCCAGGTTCGAACCCCGAAATCGAAGACTTTTTTGCTTTAATGTGAAATTCCAAAATAGGCTCTAAATTTACTTAAATCATCGAAAGTACTCATTTTTATCGGTGTTGTTGGCAGACAAAGTCCTTAACTTGAATTCTAAACCAAATCTCATTTTTTGCTGTAGGTTACAAAGAAATTGTTTTGAAAACGGTCATTTTTGGGAATATAGTCTGAAGTGAGATAGTAATTTAGCAAATGAAGAATGAAGAGTAACCGAAATAGGGAAACATTTTAGCAAAAAAGTAAGGTAAGGTTTAGAATTCAAGTTAAATACGTTTGCCATTAACAAACACATCTTCAGTATCCTGGAAATTTTGTACCCCCTCCCCCATGACCGCACCAAACTGATGATTTTAGGGATAGGTATGACTCTATTGAAGAAAGACACAAAATTTCACCTCGAAAATTAGATAAAATGGGTAGGCTTAATATATTTTAGATATATTAAGTTTCCTGACCATTTCTGAAGCGTTCATCGCGCATGGCGAGGATGATGGCTCTCGTAGCTAGTTGCATCACTGTAGCTCAAATCGTGTACGTTTGTCTTTCTTCCTTTACCAGCAAGTGAATGACCTNTGTCGACATAATGTGGACGTACTTTTATATATAAAAAAATAAAAAAACAAAGAACTTTTGCAAATAAAATATGGACTCATTTTTATTTTTATTATAATCAGAATGAAATTTCAAAAGATGAAAGTTTTGGCTGAATTGAAATGAGATGCTTTCACATGACAACTTATGTACGCGTGGCAGTTCGGCATCAAAATTGATTGAGAATCATTTTTTTATTGATTGAGGAGGCAACTTTTTTGTGGATTTTAACTGAGACGTCGGAGAAGACAAAGACGATACTGGGTGCATCCTATTTTACATGAAAGACTTTCTTCAAGCCTTTTTGTAACTTCATATCCTGATCTGAGACTACACGGAGAAACATTTTTCAATTACTTTAGGATGTCAGTGGCATCCTTTGATATTTTATATGATATCGTTGAAAACAATTTGAAGCCTAGAGACAGGGCTATAAGATATTGCATATCGACAAAAGAAAAATTCATAGTTCCATTAAGGGCACAATATCTTCTTGGCCACTCATTATTTCTTAATTCCTTACGTCCGTTTGCCTTAAACCGCGCGGATCAACTGAACAAGTAGATACAAGTTCGTAGAACTAGTAACGCACGGTACTAGTTCTACAAACTTAAATCGACTTGTTCAGTTGATCCGCGCTGTTTGAAGCGAACGGACGTAATACAGTTCAGTAATAAAAAAAAAATACAATGATATAATTAAAATAAGACAATGATATAATTAAAAAATATATTGGACTTCACAGGCGATTGTTTCTTAGTACTAAGTCCTCTCGGGATTTTTTTTTTTCGAACAAAGATCGCCTACTTTTCGTTTCAACGCTTATCATCCCTCTATTTTTTTCTGACGTAATTATATTACAGTAATTGTCATGATTCTTGGTGCCCGTGTCAATTATTAGCCTCCAAGAACAGATGTAGTTATGATGACAATTAACAAACAAAAGCAGTAGACAAAAAAAATTCTGGTGTTGCTGTCTCATACATCTGGTGACCATCGAACACAATGATGCCACTATTGAATGAATCGCATTTGCCGGAATTGTAGAAGGAAAAAAATGTATAAACTAAACCTGGCAAGCATTGCATGCAACAAAGTGAAGGAATGCATAATTATCTTAATGAACGAGGGTGGTTTCAAGAGTTCGTGACCTGACCAACAAGAGGTTAATCAGGACCGGATTAACAATAGTAGCACCTAAAGCACGTGCTACGGGCCCCGCGCTTTGACTACTTATACTAGATATTTTGACATTTCTGGGTTGACAATTGGAAAAAACATATCATTTTGACGGGGCCCCAACTCTTCAAAGTATAATACACGTGATTTTTGTTGGTAAAAAAAAAAATGTCTCACACTGTCTAATGATAATACAAGGTAGTGTTATCCAAAATAATTTGATTTTGACAGGTAATCTTTGTGAAGGGTTACGATGAGTTCGGCTTCTCCATGGCAACGCCGTTAATGCAAAGGTTGCTTTGCGCGACAGTGGCTTCACTGAGATATCCCACCCTGGCCCCAGCAACTATTATCTGTTTTTAAAACTGAAATCCGAGTTGCGTGGGAAAAATTTAGAGTGATGAAGAGATCAAGTCAGCTGTTCTAGATTATTTTGACTGTAAAGATGCTAACTACTTTTTGACTGGCACTGAGATGTTCCTCTGCTCAAAAGATGTAAAAAATGTATTAAAGTCAATGGACACCATGTTGAAAAATAAGAGCCAGTGGGTTCTTATTTCTCTTCTCCACCTAGGTTAGGCCACGAACTTTTAGAACCGCCTTCGTATATCAAACGTGCATCTTCTAATCCACTGTTTGGAAATGATTGTCGTCGATTGTTGTGTAGATGTGACCCTCATTGATAAGTTCCTCCACGATATTCTTTACTTGTTGAAGAGGAATTTTGATGGCCAAATTATTCATAATTGTATTAATATCTACACCGTAACTGTCATTCTTAAAGCTCTGCAAAAAAAAAAAAAAAATGCTTTCGAAATTAGCAAAGCTTCTGTGACACGTTGAATACGTCCTCACGTTGGCCGGTTCCACGTACCGGGAAGAGTCGAAACTCATAACAGCATAGTTCCAGTCAAGGACCATCAAAATGTTTATAGTAACTTCATAGCAACAACTTTCTATTATTTTTTTAGAAACATAAATCTATAAAAGTAATGGGCGGCTGATTTCGAGAGACCCACCCCTTCTACAACAACACGTTGAATACACCAGTTCCCGTAAGTTCACTGAAGTTAGACAACGTCCAGCGGGGTTTTATTGAATTGGTGACCACGTGGGTTCTCGCTCTCGTGATGCAGTTGGCTAGTTCCGGTCAACTCAGAGCTAGGTGAAATATATGTGGGTAGCTGTCTCGTAACTTTCCAGCAAATGGAGGACAAAACCCCCGCCTCAAATAACCAATAGATATGAAAGACACGTTAAGCCAAAAAAGAGTCTCGAGAGGAAGATATCTCAGGCGAGGTTAATTCCCCAGCCACTTTCTACCATCTAACCCTTAGAAATCTAGGCGAGCGCTTAAACGCCCAACTACCGGGGCAGTTATCAATAAAGATACATAATTCTATTATTAACCGAACGAAGTGATATCTAGTTTTAACTTCACGATATTTCTTTAAACTCTTCTTTTAGCACAATATATAAAGATGAGATAACATTCTCAGATTCAATTAATTGCAGAATGTCATGTTTGAGGATTAACAACTCGATCAGATCTTATAACTTCGGTGAAACATATACTCGTAAATGTGATAAGACTTTATACTATTGCCCTGCGGTTGGAGGATTAGAATACCGTCACGGCTTTCTGCCCTTGCCTGTCGTAGGTGACTTCGGGTCTATCGCACTTCCAGCAGGAACAATAATGTTCTTTGTGATAACTGTCCGATCACCGGAATAAGTGGTCACCTCTGAACTCAGCTGAACTTAAGGACGGCTGAGCAAGGAGTTCGGGGTCTCTTTTACCCTAGAAATGAGAAATCGTTTCGAAGTCGGATGAACCTAATAAAGGTCAACGGTATAGGGGATGTGTCAGGCACAGGAAATACGAACACATTAAACATCCGCATGGATCAAGGAAAGAAAAAGGAAAGCAAGTTTGATTGGACACATTCTACGGAGAGATTGTCTACAAAGAAGAGTAATAGAGGGAAACATCGAGGGAAAGAAGGAAATTTAAAATGTTAACGGATATTTTGAGGGGAGGAACGTATGAACAATTGAGGGAAGATGCACAGGATCAGGAAAAGTGGAGAGGGTTATATTGATACCTGTCTATGGACAGATTTACAAATATATATATACCATTGCCGACCTTCATCTCTGGCGGTATGATTTCATTTGTTTATGTTCCTTGTAATGTTAGAGATGACATCCTACAGTAATTCCCTATTCTCAGCCTACAGTAATATAGCTCCTCAGAGACCAGAGACAGGGTGTCTCGACATTACTGATACTTGAGAAGTTGGGATCAAGTTTATTAGGTATGGCGAGGGAGTCAAACTTTTTTTTAACAATATTGTCTGATTACATGACACTTACCCTTATAACTTGCATGATTTTCGCAGAATCTCCTGCGGCACCTCCCACTCCTGCATTTGAATTATTCATTTGAGAATCATCACCATTTAAGTTATGAAACTTACAGTGGCTGTCTTGAGTTTCTCTGACTTGAGTGGAATGAGTACTACCTCTAGCATATGACTTGTAATCTCGTTAAAATCTTCTATGTACTGTGCTGAATAAATCATCAAATTCTTTTTTCCGTCTTGGATTGATTTGACGTGGCCAATGATTTTGACAAATTTATTTTCTTTCAAAGCTTCGAAAGCACGATCCTGTAAATGAAACAAATCTGTTGTGAATATCAGACGTTTTTCCTTATACATTTTTATACAGGGTTTTTTTACGTCGGCTCATCNTTATACAGGGTTTTTTTTTTACATCGGCTCATCATCGAGTAAGCAGGTCAAAATAAGATTTTTACCTCCCTGAGCAAATACCCCGTAAATGGCTCATCACGGAGATATGGAACAAAAAGTGAAAATCAAGTATACTACAGCCTGGGGTTATACATGTGATATTTTGAGTGATATTAAATTTCAGCCTTTTAAGTAATCCCAGTTTAACCTGACCTGAACGAGCATACGTTTGTGTAACCCAACCAATCATAACTATGAAAGGTGAGGGCAGATAATGTTCTTTTTCCAGCAAACTGATCGAAATAAATTCTTCAGAAATTCAAAATCATAATAGTATTATCGCTCGAGCTACCAAATTGCTGTTATAAATCGGAGAGTTTGTAGGAAGATTAAGTATTTTGAGCCCCCACTTTTCATAATGTATATGCTCGGATGGTTACACAAACATCAGATTACCGAATGAAAGAATACCTCACCTTAGATGTATGATGACAATGAAAACCATAAGCAGTAAACAAAAATTTCTTTAGAGCTACATTCTCATACATCTGGCTACCACCGGACACGATGATGCCACTATTGTTTGGGGCATGAACTATAAATTAAGTATATGTTTTGGGAAGATAGGACAAAACGATTCATTGGGACGATTTTTAACAAAATATTTATCGAAATAGAACTAGCATTTACCTCCACCCCCCGAAATGATGTAATTTCATTTTTGCCCTGTTCCTGTCAAATATCATTTTCATCTTGAGCCACCAAAGTCATCATATAGAACGCATTGTTGTGATATCCTTTGTTAGTTTGACATCCTGCTGGTTGAGCAGGAAGATGGCTTAACGCTTATCTTCCTATTATTGTTTCCGGACTGTTTTAGATGCCCATCATATATTTTGCCTAAGGTATGATTTCTTCCAATCCAAATATAAAGTACTAACTTCCATAGTGAAAATAGATACTTGAGATTTTTAGATGTTACTTCAGGGTGACATTCCCGGCCGAGTTCACCCGAGCTGATGATGTAAAATAATACAGAAAGCAACTCTCTAATATTATTATGTTATTGACGTAATTATATTGCAGTGATTGACATAGTTCCTCCGGGCCCCTGTCAATTATTAGCTTCCCAGATTAGATGTATGATGACAATTAAATATTTATGCAGCAAGCAACAAATTCTTTACAGCAGTACCCTCATACATATGGCGACCATCGTATATGATGATGCCACTATTGGTTGAGGGTTGAACTATAAATTAAGTATATGTTTTGGGAAGATAGGACAAGCGATTCACTGAGACGATCATTGACAAGACCACTCGAAATGATCTGATTTCGTTTTTGCCCCCTTTTAAGTGGCATATTAATAGTGTTTTGTACTCATCTTTTGTCTATCCTTTACTCATGACCCTCCCTGAAGTTGTTTCTCACCTCGGCATCTATCCAGTGAACACAGCTGATACATCCTGTGTTATCTTGCACTAAATAATTAACTTTAATAGATGAAAGATCTACAGAACGAACCACTCCAACAATTGTAGCCTGAAAAGACAATCAATTTTGATAGATTATGCTTGAACATATCCGTTCTTTTATTCTGCTAAACGACACCAAAATTGTCTCATTAAACATATTTTTGGTAAAACTATGGCTACCAAAAAACGTTGATATTTTCCATTCAACTCAATGCTATTCACGACAGTTCAAGTTTGATACTTTTTTTAAAGAAAAAATCATTTTCTTTCAAAATCAGGACTGACCTTGACAATAGTAATGCTATAGGATCACTCTTTCCATACAGTCTAATGGGCATGTTGTTGTAAACGTTTTCGATGACAGTCATGCTGTTTTCATACTAAATGGAGCCACAAGGTCTCCAGAATATTATATTTTCTTCTAGGTTGGTAGGGCCAGCATTCAAATACATCGTTTTACTGTGTATTTGGTTATACCTTTGCGAACTAATCCGTTTGAATTATGCAAACTAATCGCAAATTATTGCGAGTGGGATGTAATCATCAGTGTACATCGAAAGATTACCGATATCTCAATATGGCTTCCATGTGAATATAACTTACAACACATTTTATCTTTTTCTTAATGAATACATGAATAACCTTGCGAAATCCAAGTTCAGCAATGTGTAAGTATAAAAAGCGTGAGGCCCCTGGGTAGTTGCCAAGTTGTTAATCCGGCTCTGCGTAAATCCAATCGCCTATGATGTCCAGTGGGCAAGCCTAAATATTTACTGTGAACTTACCAGATGTACTTCAATATCTTTGACTTTGACTCTGTCATTTGGTGTTTCTAAAATTTGTTTTACAGTAAGAGGAAATATGGTTTTCTGTTCATTTGATTTTCCTCCCTGTAAATAATAAAATAAATCTGAATAAAAACTCTGCCTATGTGACACGTGGATTTATTATTTTACTAGCTAAAAAAATGCTCACAAAATAATCTGATATTTTGCGTTACCAAGTACGCAGAGTGCAAAAATTTAATTTAATAAAATATCCACTAGTTAGGACTATTGCGCTTACAAATAAAATTATAATAAATGGATGGTCAATGAAATCCATTAATGGATGTTGACAATCAATTTTTACTTTCCTAGAGGATGGACGATGGACTTTTCTTACCAATCTCTAAGTTTTTGCACCCAGGACGTCACCAATCCGTTCCCCATCCAAAACTGTATGGAAAATTTCACACTTATCTAGATGTTTTTGGTACCTATTCAAGTTATACAACATATTATCAAAAAAAAAGAAGAAAAATTTCATTATCAAAAAAATGTTTGTCCATATTTATAGGTTGCTATAGCCCTGTAGACTGGATAAGAGTATATTTATCACAAAGGACTGAGCATCAATGATTACCTTTTTCTCACTAGTTGATGACTGATCAAATCCGCCACCCAGGTCTCCTCCTGTAACCGAAGAAAGTTAGCATTTGTTATTGATGTTAATCATGAGTTTACCCATATCATACATGTAAGGTGTCCAGGAAAAATCTTATATTGTAAACTCAGACATTAATATACTTAGTTGTCTGGTAAGGTTAAAGCCATTCATGGCTAGATCCTTGCTAGGTTTGATAATTGAACGCATAATTTAACTAGTGACTTTCATCCTGACTTATGAAGGTTTATGGTTCAATTGTGATAACTACATAGAGCTGGATCATGAAATATACTGAACCTAGCATTACTGTGTAGCACGAGTGATACCTATTTACATGGGATTGGTTCTTACCATAATTTTCATCAGAATTCCACATGATTTTAGTTTATTGAAGATTATTAGAAAACTATTATTTTTTTAAAGCCCTAGGTATTAAAGTTTTGAGTTCTTTATTTCTTCACGTATCTTGTTACTTCTTCACCAAATCCCAAATTAAAATTATTGAATTGTTTACCTTTTCAACAATTTGGCGGTATAAAAAAACGCGGCAAGCTCCTAGGATATAAAAATATATTTGGGTCGCAAAAACACAGGTGATTTTTATTTAACTTTATAAATCCTGAAATATTTCGACAAAACCCTGGAAAAGATGTGGAATGTATATCCATTATTTTTTCACATTGCTCTTAATATTGAATAAACATGAAAAATGTATTCCAAGAGGAAAAATAAAATCGCCTTTGGAATTCTAAAATCTTACTCNGACCGATAAAATATGACGAAGCGTAACATACATACAGACAGACAGAGTTACTTTCGCATTTATATATTAGTATGGATAGATTTGTGTCGAACTTTAGTTCTATAAAATTCCGCTAAAGCATACGCTTCGTATCTAATTTGAGAAAGCGGCACCTGACAGAGAATCCAGGACAACAAACGAAGAATATTCGAACACGCGGGATTTTTCCATTTGCGGCTTGCAATTAGCAATATCTCTCCGTCGACTCCGTCCGCATCTTTTGTATTGTTTTTAACTTTTTATGTTTACTTGTTAGCTTTATTGACATATTTTCACCCTTCCAGACAGGTTAGGAAACGTTTTTACGGCCATGCCTTGATGAGAAATGTTGCTTGAGCACGACACTTTTTGAAAGAGATTAAAAAGGGGAGAAAATTCAAGGATATCATGGGATTAAAAGTGGTGGGATTTGGGAAAAAGGGATTTTTCTTGCCCAGGATTCTCTGTCATATGCCGCACTCCTAATTTGAAAATTCAAAAATGTAAACAAACTTTTTCTTTTCACAATTTACAATTTTTAACGGCTCTAATGTCGATGATATTGGAAAAATAAATTTTAAAATAGGTAATTTAATAACATGAAAAATAAGTTTATTTATTTGTTTTTTCAATGAAATGTTTTTAAAAGTTTTTATTTTGTATTAATTAAATAATACTTTGTATGAAATTGATCGCAATGTACTTCTTTTAAGAATCTCACTGTGTGTTTAACTATTAAATACAGTTTAAAATGAGTAACAATGCCTTTAGAAACACTCAAAGGGAAGGCGAAGAAGATGATAATGATAGTACGGACTCCTCATATCCATCTATTTTTGATGTACATTTCACAAAATCCAACACAAAAAGGTATGTTGTTATTGTATAGCCATGGTAATTTAATAGGCTGAAGCGCTTTTATGTTCGTCTTTCTCCTTCCGTAGTTTCGTACAGTAGATATTAAATATTTGAACATTATTAACTGGCAGGCACTATTGAAACACTTGAGTAAGTGTTTTCCTTTAATTAAAGGAGAGAGAATATTATATTTGAAGAAATATAGGTATATTTAATACTCCCTAGATGAACTTAAATATAATAACTTCATGGTTATTTTATATTAAAAATTGTCTTCATAAGAACTGACTTTAGTGCAAGAATAAATGTGTGATCGTGCCAATACCACGTCATAAACGAATATATTTTGACGTGCTTTTAATTTTTTAGTGAAATTTTCATTATGTCCTTAATCTATACCATTTCCCAAATACTTTACAGTGTTTAATATGTATAAAGAGACATGGATGCAAATTCATTATTCTTGCATTATCTTCTAAATCTACTAAAATTATAGACTAAACAAGTCTTGGTTTATTTGTTCACAGGAGGTTAGGAAGAAGGACAAAAAATACAACAAACTTAAATGCAGGCATACTTCAAGAAAATCAATCCCAGTTTTTATCAGGATCAAACAGTGATTCCAGGACACATCCAATCAACACCGGTGTAAGCTCAAGTATATTCAATACACTCGGTAAAAATAGCAACACTTTCAAATCAAACTTCTTCAACTATGCACAATCAGTCGAAAAAATCGACTTTAATCAACCAAACTATAAAAGTGTAGATCAATGTAAGAAAAATTTGATTTATGAAGTTGCAAAGACACCTGACAGGAGGCAAATAGGTTCTCTAAATTCAGATATTTTAGCAACCCGAAAGAAATATCCCTTCCTCGTATCTGGAAGTGTTCAAGATAAAGAAAATGTTGTCCCTAGTGATAATTTTGATAGACTTTTTAAAACAAAAGGAATTTTAAACGTGCACAATGTTCGAGATGAAGTTGATGTCCCTTCAAATAATCAATCAACACATCCGTACAAAGAAATAGAACCTATTGAAAAGAAAATTGAATCGATTAACGAAATGGTTGGCAGATTAAATACACAAAGAGACAATGCATTCTATCCCAATCATTGTCAAATTAAAAGAACCACATCTGATTCTTGCGTCAATGAAGGCAAGGAAACTTTCAAATTACCAACTGTTCCCCACAAAACTTCGGGATCAAGTCCAAACGAGAAAATTGATAACAATTCTGATTCTTCTCAAGACTCAACAAACATGTCCGTCCTAAGTCACAGCAATTTTGATGATCCACTGGACTTGTCAAATCACAGTATGCAAAAATCTATCAAAGACACATTACATGATACGAATGTAACTAACTCTGATATTGTGATTGACAGACGCGATTGTTCCGACATGTCAATCTTGACAATTCATCCAACTGATTCTCACAACAAAGAACTCGTTGAAAACACACCATCTCAAAGGCCTGACATATGTCATCCAAATTCAAATGAATTAGGTTTCCAATATGGTAGTCAACCATTCATTTCTGCAGCTGTCAATGCCACACCAATGTCAACTACATCTTCCTTATTATCTAACCATCAAATACATCAAGACAATTTAGTCACAAATCGTACTCAAACATCTTCTGGAACAAACCAACCAAATCTCAATGCATTTCCAGCACACCAAAATCATCAGGTCAACTCCAANACTGTGATTGACAGACGCGATTGTTCCGACATGTCAATCTTGACAATTCATCCAACTGATTCTCACAACAAAGAACTCGTTGAAAACACACCCTCTCAAAGGCCTGACATATGTCATCCAAATTCAAATGAACTAGGTTTCCAATATGGTAGTCAACCATTCATTTCTGCAGCTGTCAATGCCACACCAATGTCAACTCCATCTTCCTTATTATCTAACCATCAAATACATCAAGACAACTTAGTCACAAATCGTACTCAAACATCTTCTGGAACAAACCAAACAAATCTCAATGCATTTCCAGCACACCAAAATCAACAGGTCAACTCCAATCCAGCGAATCATCAGACACCAATTACACATAATATGATATCACAATATAACAGCAATGGAATGAACTCAACTCCAATCCGACAATCACAACCTGTTTCACATCACAATGGCGAAACAAGTAAAATACAAAATCAAAACACTCCCATATTCAAGAGACCTTTTTCTGTAAATTCACAAAAACAGTCAGAAAATCAGAAAATTGTCCAACAAGATCAAAGGAGTGAGCCTTTGCCAACCAAATCCATTTTAAAGAAACCAATTGAAAATACTCCTCAAGATGATGTACTGAAAGTAAATGATAAATACTACAAAGTTCTTACAGTTCTTGGAAAAGGCGGCTCAAGTAGTGTCTATCTTGTTCAAGAGAATACTGACAATGAGTTCAAAATGATGGCTCTGAAAGTTGTAAACCTCTCTACAATTACCGATAAATGTGTTGCAGATGGATATCTGAATGAAGTAGAACTCCTCTATAAACTTCAAGGGTGTCCCTGTGTAGTGACAATGTACGACTATGAATATGAAACGAAAAGTAAATATTTGTACGTTCTTATGGAGAAAGGAGACAGTGATCTGTCTAAATATATGAAAACAATTAATAAAATGTCAACCATTACAAATTCAACATTCATAATTATCAAACACTGGCATGAAATGTTACTTGCAGTTAAAGAAATTCATTTAAATGGTATTATTCATTCAGACTTGAAACCTGCAAATTTCTTATTTGTTCAAGGAGTTCTTAAAATTATAGATTTTGGTATTGCCAGTTCAATTCAAGGAGATATGACAAGCGTTCATAAGGAAACAACTACTGGCACTTTGAATTATATGAGTCCAGAAGCAATTCGGAATAGTAGCACAGGAAATCAGAGTACTTATAGAATAACATATAAATCTGATATCTGGTCACTGGGCTGTATTCTTTATAATATGATCTATGGAAAAACACCTTATTCGCATATTGCAAATCCTTGGGCAAAGATGCAAGCTATTGCTGATTACGGAAATCAGATTGAATTCAAGATGGTTTTAGATAGTAAGGTGCCAATCCCTCCGACACTCTTGAAATCCATGAAATTGTGTTTACAAAAAGATCCCAACTTACGACCGACAGCTGTTGAATTGTTAAATATGATTGAAACCAGAGGAAGTGAATTTTAAATTCATACCACTATCATTGTAATTGTGTGACAACCCTGAACTATATGTAGATAAGATTCTTATATTTTAAATGATTGAGCGAACGAAGTTAAGTCTATTTTTTAGCTCAACCGATTCTGTTCGAACTCTGTTTTTTTTTAAACTCTCGAACGCCTGGTCCGATTTTGATGAAAATAGATGACATTTACTATTTTCAAAGCATTATATTTTTGAGCCTCATTAATTTTGATTCTATAGCTTGGAAATTGTATTTCTCTTTTAAAATAAGGTTCGGGACATCTGTAATCTAACCTTACGTTCTTACATATTTACCTCACCAGAAAGGTTTCTTACGTTTTTACATTCATGGTCCGCCCAAAAATCATTTTTTTCTCTTCTTTAACGGAAATTTCTAACCTTAAAGACACTGATAGCTTTCGCCGTGAGTTCTAATTCGACCGCGGGATTTTGTATTAAACAGATTTGAATAGAACATTCCATACTTGACACGTTCTATATTTATTATGCAGGGATTGCAGGGGACAAAGGTTTGGAAAGCATTAAATATCTTACGACCGATAAAATATGACGAGCGGAAATTTAGAAAGAGAGAAAAGTTAACCCTCTCTTAATGTAATTTCAATTGTTGCTAGTAACATTTTCTGGGAAATTCATACTATTTACAAATCAAAGAGGGTCACATTCCCAAATAGGATCACTCCCAAATAATTGGTACTTTATATTCCCCTGGGTGTTGGTTTTGCATTCAAATAAATAGTTTTTTATGTGATCTGCCTTTGGGGCAGATCATACTAATAGTAAAAATAAGCCAGCGTCTATGGCACGTTGAATACCTACACCAGTCCCCAAAAGATGTCTGAAGATAATTAAAATCGAGAGAGGTTTTACTTAGTGGGTTACCACGTAGTTTCGAGCTTTCGTGATTCTAGCTTTACCCGACCCAACACAGGCTGGGTGAGTTCAATGCGGGTATCAAATTTGTTAGTTTCAAACTAATAGAGGGTGAAGCATTTTTTTTTTCTTTTTCTTAGCGTCTCTTTAAATCTATTGCGTCTCTTTAAATCTAATCGAGACAGGGGTTTACCCTCCATTCGCTGGAAACTTAAAACCAGCTACCCACATTGACCTCACCCGTCCTAGATTGGGGCGGAAAAATAACCAGCATCACGAGGGCGGGAACCTACGTGGACACCCACTTGGTAAAACCTCGCTGGACGTTCCTTAACTTCAGTGATCTAACGGGAACTGGTGTATTCAACGTGCGATAGACGCTCGCTAAACTTTAATTTAATTATATAGATTATTTCATTTTGTGAATTATTAGATTTATATTTAACTAACAATGGTACCCACAGTGTGTTCAAAGAGACTCGTAGTTATTTAGCAGATACTTTTTATTGATATGAAATCCATCGGAAGAAGAAAAAAGGGTTTGTATTTAGAAATTGTAAGTTGGCACCATTTTAGGTACTTCTGAACCACCCTGTACAAAAAATGAAAAGACGCATAAAAATCAAGAATGAACTTTTTTTTTCGAAAATTCGAACAGGTTCGGAGAAAATTCAGTGTTACATAAAATCAAGTCCAAACGCGGACGATCAGATTTTGTGCCGCAAATGAATAGATTTTTCTATTCGATTTTTGGATTCCGCGTACATTGAAACGTAAAATATCAAATTTTGGGGTATATTAAACTCGCCTATACACTTTTAATAGGACATGGGGGGAGGAATCTCATTGAACACATTGTACAAAAAGCTATTTACGCTTTAACAGATCATGTATATAAAAATATCAGATTTCTAATAAACTTTATCTATGCGCTTCAAACTGTTCGCTTTTAATATTTCAACTAACTGTTCTTAGCATTACTAAGAAGACAAGGTATGTTCTTTACCAGAAAATGCTGACGTCATGTGTGCCACGTTTTTTATGTTTATCGTTGTTTTTTTATCTTAGATGTAAAGGACGATAAGGTTAAGGACATACAGGGAGCGTTGAGCGGTAATCTTTCAACAGCATTTTGTTAAGCGTCCATGTAAATCATACTGATGAGCGACACTCCAGAAATAATTTCTTCGATCTGTACTCTTCCAGTCATTTTTCCTGTTTGACGCTCAAGTTCTCTCGAAAATTTCAAAAACAACTTGCGTCCAAGCGTCAAAAATTCGTCGCTTAGCCTTGATGCTCAAATGCCACGCTTGATATGGTCAATACCATAAGAAATAACTACACTAAAAAAAAATGTTGACGCTTACCGCTTAACGTTCTGACGCTTGACGCTCTCTTTATGACCTCACAGTCAGTCTGAAAAAAAAAAAATGTGGAAAATTTGGCGAATTTTGGAAAGACGCCGATTGTGCATTTTACCTGGTCTCCATAGCTTATGGATGCACGGTGGTAAAAAAAAAAATACGCTTCTGTTGTTAATGGTTAAAGAACTCAGAAGATTTTCAACAAAAAGTATATTATTTAATTAAAATGTAATAGGTAACAATAGAAAATTCAAAAATTAATACTGATAAATAAAGTCATTTCAATGCAGAAACAAAGAGGGCCGCTTTGTGTTCTAAAAGATCGGACAAAAATATCCCGTTCGGGTTCGGAGTATCATTTTTTAAAATGTATATTTTCATGATTAATAAATAAATAACAATAAAAGAATTGCTCAACATATTAGTAGACAAAATTTAAGGGGGGTGGGGCATGTGTAAAATGGAGGTACTATGAAACTGGTTGTAGACTGATAAATTTATCACTGCGGCCCCTGTTTACAATTTTTGGCGACGGAAGTCCAAAATAACAGTCTACCCGTTTTATCCTGTTATACATTCCGAAAACATAATTTCTCCCATTGTGAAAAATTGTCATACTTGAGATAGTGGAAGTTAAATGATGGTAACATCCTCCTAGACAGAGTCCACCTGAGCTTATGATGTAAAATAACATAGAAAGCAACTCCGTGATCTATAGACGACTTAAAACTAAACACAGTTGCTATACTGACTGTTTCATCAACGAAACTCGACGAAGGCTAAACGAAGAAATTTGGAACACAAATTCTTTTAGTTTTAAAAAAGGAAATATAAGAAGTTTAACGGGAAGGGAGTTGTCGCCAAGAAAATGTTTTATAGAGGTACATTTTTTTTTAATGAGGAGGAAAAGTTTGACTTCAATGGTGTCAATTGGTTGCGAACCTCTCAAAGGGTTTTATACCATCTAAAAAAACCTATACGGTTATACGAAATTGCCTAGCGATATAGAGGTACAATTACCTCATTAAAGATCTCCATGCTGTTAAGAACATTGTCTCTCGGTCCGGAGATTGTAGTTTCGAATCCCACCCGTAGCGATATTTTTCTCGTTTCTGGAATGGCGTGGCTGTAAAAGGAGTGTCCGGAAGTAATGCGAAAACAGTTCCAGGCAATACTTTTTTTTTTTAAAAAAAAACAAGAGGTACAATAATTATACAGCCCAAACTGTAAAAGTTATCATTCTAAAAAAAAAAAAAAAAAAAAAAAAATATTACACATTAAGATTCATTGTAACTTAGATATTATAAAATGGGGTCCCCCCCCCACCATAAAAAGAATATAAAATCCTCTCTATCTTGGTTCGTATCACAGGTATGGCAGATTTTCCGATATTTGCGAAGAAAAAAATAATTATTTTAGTTAAAAGTAATTCTACAGGCACGCGAGAAGACTCATGCGAAGTTGCGGACGACAGCGTTGCATATGATTATAATGGCATATGTCAATTATTAGCCACCAAGATTAGATTTATGATGACTATTAAAACTTTAGCAGCCTACAATTACTTATACAGCATGATTCTGAAATGAGTGGAAATATTGAAACCTTGAGTAAAATAAGGATGGGTAAACTCTATACATATTGGGGTCAGAAATTGACTCTAATGGAGATAGGGCCACCCAAAGTTGGATCAAAAAAAGCATTTTGAAGTCATTTTTATCTGATTTTCTTGGTTTTAGGTATGTGACCTAGGATAATAGTTGCATACATATGTATACATACTTGGTGAAAATTTGTGGTCTTTCTCCCATGTACCTGTACGTGAAATGGCTAGGACTTTGGTATTTAGAAGAAAGTGACCCTTCCTAAAATGTATTTAACATACTCCAAAACAAGCGGTTTAATAAAATCACAAAGCTGAAGATTTGAACAATTTTATTATATGCTTTGTCAATTCCCACATAAGTTATTGCTTAATCAGTAGGCAAAAAATGGTCAGTCTGAGGATCGAACCGGGAGTCTACGGGTTTTAAGTCTACCGGGCACAATATTGATCTTATCTTTTGAAATGAACCCCAATAGAGTATTTGACCCCAGGAACCTGTGGTTTCAATATTTGCCCTCATTTCAGAATCACCCTGTACTACACAGTCTCATACATCCAGCTTTCATCGGGCACGATGATGCCACTATTATTGATTGTATCAGGTCTGTGAGTAAATCGGAAAATCTGCCACTTGGTATCTTCGTTGTGTAAGCTAGCGCTTATGAGTAGAATACTATTTATAAGATAAAGTTTAAAAACATAAGAAGTGAGTGTATTTCAAATTAGGAACGTGCTTATAAATAAATAGATAATGAAACAACAAACATATGTATAACAGTGATTTTTTTTAAAAAAAAGAAAAAACAATTGACTAGAATTTTTTTTGAACCGTCTTGTAAAAAATGTTTTTACTAGAATTGTATAAAAATATTAGAAACTTTTTCAATTTTGACTTGACAAATTATCTTGTGCATTTATTTATTTTTGTTCGATCTTTTTTCTTCTTAGTTTCTCAAAAAGTCGAACAAAAATAAATGAAAAAGAATTTTCAAATTGGATAACACAAACGTTTCCGGCGATGTCTGTTTTGTGGCTCGGATAATATCTGAAACTTTGATGGAGAGGTAGAGGCCATCAATGTGGCCACCTTACAACTTTTATTCAGACCAAACAAATTTGAAAAAGCGATAATCCTATCAGATTCTAAAGCAGCAATCCAGGCCATAGTCAACACGGAAGAAACTCCATCTAATGAAATCCGAGAAATAAGAGAAGCCTTAAAACACCTGAAAGGACTGAGAAAAGTAATTGCGCTACAATGGACTCCGGCCCATTCTGGGATACATGGTAACGAAGTGGTTGACACCTTAGCGAAAAAGGAACACAGATTACTAACACTCCATTGAGAAACATCCCGTTCCACTCCGCCAAACGATTAATCAAGAATAGAAAGGACCAAAAATTTAAAGCTTGGATCAAAAACGAAGGAGTTGAAAAGAAATGGGAAGAACCGAAGAACTACTGGAGAAACCTGACATAATACCAGAGCTGAAAAGAAATGGGAAGAACTACTGGAGAAACCTGACATAATACCGGAGTTGGAAAGAAATGGGAAGAACTACTGGAGAAACCTGACATAATACCGGGGTTGGAAAGAAATGGGAAGAACTACTGGAGAAACCTGACATAATACCGGGGTTGCCCCGGAAAGCGGCAGTAGCCAGTCTACGACTTTTGACAGGACACGACTGCTTAGCTCAACATCTCCACAGAATAGGATGTAAGGACTCCCCATCTGTCCTCTATGTACAAATCAGTCAGTTATGAACACTGAATACCTGGCTGTTTGCCCTGCCATGGCCGAACATGACAATTTTGGTGGGGTTGACCGGACTGATTTTTACTTGTCGTTGAAACGGTCGTTTTTGAGTTTAGATCGGGTGAACGCTTTATTTTTCTCTCTCGGATTTCTGGAGTGCCAGAAGACTATTTTTGTTCGTCTTCTTTATCGCCAAATTCTTCAATTGATTTATATTTCCATTCTTTAGAAACTTTCTCAATTTGACTTGCCAAACTATCTTCAGTTCCTTGTTTAAACAAACTCATAGCCAACTTCTCATTTAACTTTGCTAAATGATTTTTTCTATCTTCATCTTCATCATCAGAGGAAGGCGAAGTTTCTCGATTCTCATAACTCTCTTGACTTCTACTTAAATTGTAAAGTCTTTTATATTTAATGTCTGCCAAGTCTGTGGTAAGCTTGTTATCTTCACTCGTCCCGGCGGCTCTCGGTCCAGCAGAAACTTTTCTGTTAATATTTACAGAGTCTTCTGTGTCGCTTAGACTTTCAATTGCATGAATTTTTGTTAAACTCTTCCTGTGAAATAAAAACAAAATGAGGATTTATTTAAAAAATGTATCTTATTCTATTTCTTGGCTTCCCATCGTGTTATATTTGAAAATAACCCTCTTCCAAGTTCTCTCTTCAAACACCATAAACATTTTAGGCCGTTAAACAAATAAACATTTTCTTACCCCGTCCGTTCAACACTGAATTGTAACTAAAATGTAATCAAAGCATTGGTATAACAACATGTCTGAAGCTCCAAAGCAAGTACAATCTTGACAATAGTAATGCTTTATTGCAGGGGCGTACACAGGATTTTTTTTTGGGGGGGGGGGCAAACCAAGTAGGTACCATAACAGTGTCATGGTGTTGAGCCCAACTAGTTTCACAGAGAGATAATGTAAAAAAAAATGTAAATATACCCCCCCGATAATCAAATGTTTCAGGACCGGCATCCGGGGCGGTTCGCCCTACCGTTCCTACGCCTCTGCCTAATAGGTGATGCTCTATCGCGCCCAAAATATAGGTTTTTTTTCGAGAAATGTTTCTTAAGCTATCTAGGTTAATTTTTTCTTGCCTAAAACCGCAACGCCTCCAACCCCCATCAGACGGTCTTGTTTCAAAGTTACCATCAGATCGGTTCAATGAAAACCTGCCTGTTAACTCTCCTGTTAACTTTTAAGTCTCCTGGTGAAACCCACCCAGCTTATTTTAGTTAAAAATGTAATTATTATTAAACACTCTAGTCAACTAGCTAACACATAACACAAACCACAAATAATAATAGGTAACTAAAAATTTGAAAATATGTAGAAAAAAAGTTAAATCGCCCTAACTTTGCACTTTGTTATGTAAACCTTTCCCAAAAAGTGTTTTCTGCGTGACATTGAAAAAGAAGCACAGGGTTAGATGATATAAACTCGCGTTTCACATTTGATGGCTTATCTCGAAAAAAAATTCGGGGGGGGGGCTATAGCCGGCCAGCCCCCCCTTGTGTACGCCCATGCTTTATTGCCTTTATTTCATGAAAATTTTACCTCTGGGTCAAAAATTGTAATAATATTGGGTCGCGGGGGAAAAGTGTTGTCGGACTATTTTCCTCATTTTTTTTTTACGCAAATATAATTATAAGAAAAAAATCTAACATATTGTGTTGCAGACTTTCTACCTACCTACCATAAACATTGTAAAGAAGTAATTTAAATTCCAGCTTAATTTGGAGCCCTACGGAGCCCAGATTTATTTATAAATATGAATTTCCCGTATTTTTCCTCTGTACACCATTATTTCTGTGGTTTTCTCGGAAAACATTTCGCAATGTCGAGATTATAGGATGGCTGTTTCTTTACTCACCGTTTCCTCCTTCTCCTATGCGCATCCTCCGCCGGACTAGCCTCCACTTTGACAATAATTTGCGTATCTTCCTCGTGATCACTAAAATCATTTAAATTTTTCATTTCCAATGCCATTTTCTCTCTCTGTTTCCATTCGCTTTGTTTTTCTTTTAATTTAATTTTTAGTTCTTGAAGAACGTTTGTTGAAAACTGTTTTTCAAATTCATAATAATTCCTGTGCTCTTCGTCCATTAAATTCATCACGTCAGAAGAAGAAGGACCAGCGATACCTGGAAAATAATACAATCAAACGAATGCCCGCAACTTTGTATGTGTTTTTTCATGTGTCTCCTAATTCAGCCTGTTTTTTTTTATTTATTTTGTTTTTTTTTGGTGTTTAATTATTATCAATAATGAACCTTCGGAATCGTCACGTAAAAAATTACCATTTGATTTTTATGTTTCAAGGTATGTAGAATCCAAAAAAAAAGCTAATTTCCCTTTTCATTTTTTCAAAAAAAACAACAACAATTAAGCTAGTGGGGTCTAATGATTGATTTTTTTATACCCTGTATAACGGGCCACGATTTGAAATTTTATGCAAAAGTTCACTTATTGTGGTTCAAAAAAGAGTTCTAATCTACTTAAATCATCAAAACCCAAAATTTATTTTCATGTGTATCATAGGCAGACAAAGAACCTTTTTATCGAGCTTAAAATTAGACCGTTTCAGTTAGAAAATCTGAATAAATCCATGTGTCACATTAGCAGATTTTTTAGTTTCAGTCTCGTCAGCATTCTCGAGGTGGATTTCATATACTGCTTGAATTTTCTACTATTGTTTTCTAATTAAATCAAATTGTTGCACGTGGAAAAGAAATTGTTGTAGCATTGTTCCCCTTAAAATCAACTGCTTTCCCTATTTTTTACATCCGGATTTGAAATAATTCTAGAAATAGGTTGATAGGAGGTAGCCGAAGAGGTTTTGACGACCCTTGGCTGGAAATATTATAGTGTATGTTCCACTTCGTCCTGGTGAGTAGAGGCCGCCCTCGTGAGTACGTGAAAAGTTGATTATAAAACTTACCTAAAAATATCTCGTCTCTATTTTTATCTATACTAAAATCACTATATCCTACTAACTCATTGTTGACATGTACAAATTCATATTGATCACGTGTCGGAGTCTCTTCATACTTATTTGTATCACTCATTTGATTGATTCCAAGCTCCTTACTAAAAAACTCCATATGAAATATTAAACTTTTCAATTGATTTATTCCTATTGATTTATGTTTTTCTAAAAGTTCATTCAATATAACAGAATCATTAATACAGTCTTCGTCATAAGTATTCAATAAATGTTCCATGTGTTTATATTGTGTTATCATATATAACAAATATGTTTCTATATTATATATACGCTTAAATAAATACTTATGTTTGTTTTTCTTTAAAAGAGCAGGTAATATATTTGAAGAATGAAGCTCGGATGTTTTGTGAATTGTTTGTACCGAGAATATTGTTTCCAGATAATTGTTTTGCTCTGTATATAAGGTTAATGATTTGGTAATTAATTTGAATACAAATTCAATTGAGTGTTTTTGTTTATTCTTATTTTTATTGTATGGACAAAAACATAAAATTAAAATTGAAAGAAATTCGGACAATAGAAGGAAATAAATGTACTTCGATTTCTGAAAATAAATAAATAACACTGGCTGATTACATCTCCGTGGCAGAGTTTACATCACCTGGTCGGGTCGAAAATTTGAAAAGAGCTTTTTTTCTAATTTCCACTTGGTAATTCAGCCTCCTGAGGACATTATAAGTTAATTTTTAAGTGTAGCTAAGACTTAGTGATACATAAAGTAAATAGTCAAATGAACGTAGAATTAAATTGGGAATCCGAAAATGTAATAAAGTTCAGGTGGTCTCATTTAAGAAAATGAAGTTGACCTTCACCTGACCTTGAAGGACAACCTTGACAAGTCAGCCAAGGTCATCATAATACGACCCCTTCTTTTTTATGAACATTCGGTCAGAATAATTTTTTTGTTACTCCAACGGTTTCGGTATAAATCGAGATGGCCACTTAAAATGGGACACCCTGTACATCAAACGGTACTTACCATTAAAATCTGAATAGATATTTGATCAATATGATCGACGCTAACATATTCAATACCCAATTCGCTGAACTCCAAACAATTTAATCCATTTCTAATATAAGGATGTAAAATTTGATTCAATTCGAACGTTTTCAATAGAATTAAAATATCATCATAACACATTTTACACAATTCATTTAAGGAACATAACAAATTATATCGTAAATGTGGCAGTTTGCACCACGACTCTGATAATTTTTCTTTTGTATTTGTTGGTGATAAATTGCTACTACGTGGTATGTTTTTTGATATATTTTCAAAATCATTCAAAAATTGTATATTTTTATGTATAATATTTGAGTAGTTTTGTAAAGATGAAATGAATTTTTCTAAATCTGATTTTTGTTTGTTTATTTTGTGTTGAACGTATCGTTGATTTAAAATATAATATGAACACAAAGTTAGGCCAATGCATGGCAGGACGTATCTGGGGGGAAAATAGAAAAAGAAAAAAACTAAAATTATTTCAAGAATCGTAAAATATTAAAAATAAGAAATTGTCATTATCGATTCTGAGTTTAATTAATAATAATTTTTAATCTAATTAGATTAAAAATTAAAAGCTATAAAACTAAAATTAATAAATAATTTAAGTTTCAATATATATAATTTAAGAGCTTCCAAGAATACTTCCAAGAACCTCTGGACTGTCATCAGTCCAGAGGTTTGATCGAACGAACCTTATCACAACTTGACACGAAGTGTTTTAATCTCCATTTAGTCCATTTTCAATTTTAATTTTTAATCTAAATTCTGATTGAACATTGTCTGTCGTTTGTTCCTAAATGATCAAATATATTTTGGGTCGTAAACATACTATGGGAGACAAATTTAAATGTCATGATGACTGAATGGGTTCCAGGTCTCCAACGCTACATTTGTTCCCCCCCCCCTTTGTGTTCTACAAGCAGACAGAAACTTGATTTTGTTCTGAAATGGTAGACACTTTCTAATTCATTGAACATTGTCTGTCGTGTGTTCCTAATTTATTAAATATGATTTGGGTGGCAAACATCCTTGGGTGGCCAAATTAAATACATCATGATGACTGAATGGGTTCCAGGTCTCCAATGCTACATTTGTCCCCCCCCCCCTCTACTCCTCTAGGACAAATTCTGCGCGTGCAGTCTCGTTATTTAATAGCCAAACCTCGCATATCAACTGGACTTTGTGTTCTACAAGCATAGATTAAGTTGTTTACAAACTTTTCTAAGACTTACTTTGAATTGTTGTGTAAATAGTATCGGTTCAAGCCATACATGCTAAGTACCAGAACACTAGGCACGAAGAACGCATTCCCATCAGAATGTTTCTTGCACAGTAGAATATGTTTATCCTTGTTAGGAATGAAATGCTCGAGCAGAGTGAGGTCATCTTTCAAAATAAGTTTTGAATTTGTTAACAAATCTATAAAGTGAATATGTTCGGGAACTATTGAGATGTCACCAAACATGTTATTTATGTTTTCATCTGTGACGTTGCTTGGAATCTGCAAAAGTAAAATTCAATAATAAGTTATTTGGGATTATTATTTTCCATAATGAACCAAAAAAATATAAAAAAAGAAATCTGCCAAATGAGCTGATTATTTAAATATTTAACTGACTAAAAAAGATTACCGCCTAAAATTTTATATTTTATGTTTCAAGGTAGGTAGAATCCAAAAATTAAATATAAAAAATCCGTTTGTCCGCCGCGCCGTGATGGACATTTTTGCCACCTATGCATAGGAGAACAATTTCGGGTTAAATAGCCCATCCCTTCTGAGAATAGTAGTTAAAATCCCTCCATCAATCAAAATTGAATTTATATATCGCTGAAGGAGCGAATAGTGAGCTGTGGGAAGAACTTTTCTATTTCCCTCCCATCTGTCTTCAGGTTCTACGTATAAGGGCGAGCCAAGCACTCAAAAGTGTTTGATCAAAGACCATCAATGCTAACCAAAAGATGACCAACAACGTTTCACAGCGATCATCCTCATTTTGCCAATAGTGATTATTTGCTATAATGAAGGAAATTTTATCAATATCATTTATTTTTGTCCTCTTTGGCTTATGATTGCTACAATTACAACTCCCTATCATCCGTTATCTCCTGCATTAGGGTCAAATAAAACACTTATTTAATAAAAGTATACCTTGCTCGAGACATTTAATTGAAAATATAAAATTCTACTTTCACTTTTTTGAAACTTACTATCCGTGTCCATCACGGAAATTGGTGGAAGGGCTGGGTAGGATATTATGTTACTTTGAGGAAACTGGACTAGATGGTGATAATCCTGGCCCCTTACAGGTCCTCCAGTAGTGGTAAATATCTCAAATTCATGAAGATGAAAATAGGTTGGCTGGGTTTGAGCCCAAGCCCCACTGTTTACCAGTCAAAGCGTTTTGCCACTAACCCTGACCCACTAACATTCGGTAGTCACTTACTGAAGATCTATCATTATCATTTTGATTAACCGAGGCTCCATTCTGCTGTCTATATGGACTAGATTTTGGATTCGTCACTTGTCTATAATTTTTAAATAATTTAACAAAGGTTGACTTCATAAGTCGAGACATAAATGACATTGTTTGACTTCCAGCATCACAGGATCTAGTATTCATGTCATTATTGTTTTGAGTATCGGATGTGTTGAGGAGATCATTTAAGTTTTGTGTTTCCAAATACTTATACAGTGCGTTATTCTGGAAACATAATGAAAACAATCATTTCGTGGTTGTGGGTTCAAACCCCGCCCGAAAATTCTTTTAATAGGATAAGGAAAATACAAAGACACTGGTCCTAGGAAGAGAAGATATTATCCCAATATCTCAAGTACTGATCACGTGAGATAGTTACAGAGCGTCAGCAACTCATCCACAAGAACAAACCTTGTCTCTCCTCAATATTATGATGCAACCTTAATGTAAATTTTTACCATATAAAAAAAACAATAAACATTATTATATGTATTTTAACTCATAAATATTTACCTCTAAAATAACTTCTTCGTCACTGAGCTCTTTCTCCTGATGAAAACACTGACATTTCTCACATCCGATTCCGACACTCTTGCACTTACATGTACCACAGTGGGACATCCCGGAATCTTACAGTTTTAATTAAAAGTTTAAATCAGGTAGATATATTATTCCCGTTTTCCACATTGCTGTTTTCCTTGTAAAAGAACCACTCCTTAGCCGTAGCCTAAAAACAATTTTATTTATTTCATTTTTGACTTTGAAGATAATTATGTATTCTCTTTTATTTCATTGATTTCTAATAGGTATTTTTTAATTTAAAACCAGAGCAATAAATAAACACATGAATAGAGGAATTCATAATTTAAAAATCTTAGAATGATAAGTTATCATTAGTTATCACTGGAATTACTGGAAATATTGCCTAGATGCCTAGTTATAGTCATTAGCATATTTTAAATATTACCCGTGTTCGTTTATTACCCGATTATATAGGAAGTTATTTATGCGGGTCAAGTGGCCATGGAACTGACTGCAAGACGATGGGATGGTGAATTTCCTGACACCCAAAAGTTCAGGTCAAGGCAGTAGCGGATACAGGGGGGGGCGGTAGGGGCGATGCCCCCCCCCTCAGCTTAGCCCCACGCCCCTCGAAAACAGACTTTAGAAATTTGTGTTTAAAATCCATGCTTCAATTTCGTGTGTGAAATATTCATACTAAAAAATTACAGATTGAATTTAATTAATGAATATGGCTAATTGCGAAGTATGTTAGTTAATAGTCGAGCTATTTTCCTTGAACATCTTATATAGACTTATTTCCCAAGATTTGAGCTCAACGATTGATCGCCCTTTTTTTTCAGGAGACATGAAAAAATCTTTTTTCATGTTTTTTTTTCAGGAGACATGAAAAAATCTTGTTTTTTTTTTTTACTGGATANGGGGGGGGGGCAAGCCAGATTCATTAGATGCGCTTGTAGATACAGAAGGTTTGGTGTTAGCAAGGACATCCAGACTCTGCTTCAAACCAAAGATGGAAAGAGTCATCAGCGAAGAGCAGTTACTACGCATTGATACTGTGAGAAGCAAAATGATTACCATTTAACATGCCATCAGGACAGCTAAAGAGAGTATTCACAGAACAGAAGACTGTGGCATGGTGGAATAACAGAAGGCAAGGCCGACCCTAAATGGAATTGGGAAAAGATGAAGTCAAAGAAGAAGAGAAGATAAAAATAAAGGAAAACAAAGTTATGCAAATATAAAAGAAATTAGAAATCCGGAAAGTAAGTATACTATTGACAAACCAAAGATTAAAAATCAATGTTATTCCTTCTTGTTGCTTGATACAGTCATAAAGTCGCTTTGTGCCGTATCCCAAAATTTGGATTCGGCACAAGGCCCGAATGGGGATAACTTTTTACCGGAGCTCTTCATTTCGTTTGTAATGTTCGATATAAGCGTCAAGAATTTCAAGATGAACGTCCCCTAAACCAGAGAGGTTAGGGAACTTTTTGATCGGTCATGCCTCGATGATTAAGTTGTTTTTCCGGTAAAAAACGAAGTTGATCCGCTAAAACTTTTTTAACGCATCAACTAGTTGAAAAACGAAATGAAAATCCTCTGTAATGTTATAATAGTGGCTAGTGGCTCCCGTAAAAATGAACTGCAGTAAAAACTTGACTCCCGTAAAATTTGCTCCGCTAAAAACTTTTCTTCATTCAGGCCTTATGCTGCGTCTCCAAAATTGTGGGTTCTGAAACAGGGGAGGAGTGTATGGCAACCCTTTGAATATTTTTAAAAAAAATTAGCCCAATTAGAGAAGTTAGGAAACTTTCTTACGGCCATTTCACTATTGCGTATGTAAAAATGTCCAAAATGGATCCATGATGGCCAATAAGGAAAGACAGTTTTTTTTAACTCTTTCTTTTGAAAAGTGTTGCCAGATACTCCTCCCCGCTTCTAGACTCAAAATTGTGTACTGACTGACAACACTGTCTTATATTCCATTTTAGGTTATGTTGTTCAAAATTAAATAATTCAAATTCACGCACGTGCTTAGAGCTATGTGTTTTTGACAAACCCGGTTTCAAAATTTATTTTAATTTCAATATTTTTAATTGAAATTAAATATTTTTTTTGCAGTTACTCGAGTTTAACTGTATTAAACACATTTTTCAATGGGAAAACCAGGTAAGGTTTTTTTAAAAACATTAATTTACTATCTAGCACGCATGTTATTGCAAGTAAGTACCTTCTTGTCCACATTGTTCCTGTAAATAAATTTGAAGAACATGCCAATTGAATCAACATTCCCGCATGATGTCTTCTAAAGGTTTGATATTTAAGGAATTAATCCCACGTCATATATTAGAACCTGTTAAGTTTATTCAACAGACCTCGCAATTGTATGGCATATGGTGGCGACACACCAGAGCAACTTGATAACTATGGGAGGATATTTTTTTCAAGATTTCATAGGTGATAGGTTCTACACAATAAGTTCACTTGGTGTATTCTTCGACTTAAGATCGCATAGCCTTCGTTCCTATGCCAACATCCCCCTGTTTGTTTTGTCTCAGAAGCGGCTAAATTCTACTGGGTTATTTCGGATGCTGCTATTTTATTTTAATTCAGACCCTACCTACTTAGAATTTATATAATACTTTGCTGTGACATTGTGGCTGTCTTTGGACACGTTAACAAAAACAACTTCCTTTTTTATCTTTGCTAAACTAAATATACCTAATAGCAAGTTTGCTTCAGATACTTTCTTAATGATGAATATTATAAAATGCTGATCTCTCAGTCTACCCTACTTTACTTACTTTCCGCGTCCATCATGGTAAGTGATGGCGGTGAAAGAGTTGTGGAGTTGTGTAGCTACTCTGAGGACGCTGAACTAGATGTTGATAATCCCGGCCCCTTTCATGTCTAAGTACCCTATTATACTATCATCTATCGATACAATACTAAACACTGCTATGTCCTTTGTACAGATCCCTTAGAGACATGAGTTTTCTGTTTGGTTACAAGAAAGTACTTGATGACCAGCTAATTATAAGAATTTTTTTTAAAAAAAAAACTTTATTAAGGTTACGGATAGGGTTACCAGACGTGTACGGCTTTGGCAGGACATGTCCTGTTTTTGAAAATAATTGAAGATGTCCTCCTTTCTAAGTCACTCAAAAATACTTCCTTTTCTTCTCTCAAATGTCCTGCTTTTGAAAATTTTCATCTGGTTACCCATCTGGTCAATTTTAGTTCGATTTTAACCAAACTTTTTTTTTTGTTTTTTAAGAGAGTAATTATAACAACTAGGCCTGAAATTTAACTCAAAATTTTTTGAGTTTTGAAGCCAGCTTAAGGTTATGCTTGGTGCAACCCACCCTAACCTTTTTTTATAACCTAATAATCCCTAATCCAATACTATTTCCAACTAAACCTACACAGCTAACAGACGGACCTTTTGAAATTTTCTAAGATTTTTTTTAAAACAAACTTAGATGGCTAGTGATTACGCCTTTGATATACCTATCATTTTCAACTTTAACTATATGAAAGAAATATTAATTATTTTACATTCCAGATGTAGTTGTTACATTTACACTCTTAGAAACATATTAAAACAAGTTTGGTGAAAATCGGACTAAAATGGGCAATAACGACCTCGGCCTAATATTTTTTTTTTAACTTTGTTTCAGGTTTTGGAGCTCCACGAGGTGGAGGTGGTAGAGGAGGATTCGGTGGCCGAGGAGGAGGTGATAGGGGCGGCGGTGGTGGCGGATTCAAAAGAGACAGCGGCGGTGGTGGAGGATTTAGAGGAGGCAGTGGAGGATTTAGAGGTGGCAGGGGTGGGGGAGACAGAGGTGGTCGAGGTGGAGGCCGAGGATTTGGTGGTCGAGGTGGCGGCGATAGAGGCGGTGGAAGAGGATTTGGAGGCAGAGGAGGAGGAGGTGAGTTTTTTGTTTTCTTTGGGTGAATTGAGGGTGACATCCTCATGGGTCAGGTCTACTTGAGGAGGTGGTGGATAAAATTATACAGAAAGTAACTCTGTAATATTATTATGTTACTGACATAATTATATTCCAGTGACTAGCAGTTCTCGTGCTAATTGTATTTTATGATTTCCCTTTCAAATATCGGAAAATCGACCGAATCTCGAAGGTGTTTTTTGGAGGTTTTTTTTTTTTTTTTTTTTTGGAGGTGGGGTCATTCCCTATCAATTTTTCGATGTCTCTTACCGTTTTGGCTAAACAATTATGTATTTTGGCTAAATACATAACTTCACACATCTATCGTTACATTGAGTTTTATTATAATACAGGACATGAGGCCATGCCAATTTATTAAACCAAGATTAGTGTAATATTGACAATTGAAAACTTTGGCAGGAATCAACAATTTCTTTAGAGGTGCATTCTCATACATCTGGCTACCATCGGAAACGATGGTGGCCAGGTGTATATTTTCTAAGGAAAACATGTCCTCTACGTCAGTGGATGTTTTTTTTTTTTTATGTAAGTCATTTTTTAACTGCAGTTCTTGTTATGGGTGTTAACCAGATATTTTGGGACTACCTCTGAGTCACTAAGTTTCCATTTTAAGGGGTATTATTGTTTACAAGGTTCTTTTATTTTTACTATTTATCTTTTTAGGTAGAGGCAGAGGAGCTCCAAGAGGCGGTGGGCGTGGCGCCGGAGGCAGAGGAGGTGGTGGTAGGCCAGGTAAGGAAAAAGACATAGCACAACTATTGGCAAAAGAGGTGCACTATATTATCATTTTGAAAACTATTTGATAATAAACTACATGTTAATAATGCTAGTGACGTATTTGTAATTTATATGTATTTTGTTAAAATCCATTAGTTCCTAGCGTTATTATCATATGGTAACCTTAGAAGTGGTTTCTTTAAATATTTGAGGTTTTATTTTTAAAAATATGAAGGTGGCAATTATAAAATAAAGAATTTCAAATTTCGAACGTATTCTTTTGGATATCCAATCAAATTGAAAAAATACATTCTCAATAGCTCTGTTGATAGATTCGGCACCAGGAAGCTGTCGGTTCGAATCCAAGCATGTACATGAGATTTATAATAACACGGGGAACTACATTGTGACTATATATGTAGATTAACACAACTAAATTCCTTCCTTTAAAATGGAAAGAAAAAAAAAAGAAAAAAACTAAGGTATTTTTGAAGTGGGTCATCAGTCTGCGTTCAGATAAACAATGTATCTGAACGCAGATATTACCAACCTAGAATTTGACATTCCTTTTAGGACTCTGGCCTTCTCTGGTCTGTAAACAGCGTGACTATCGCAAACGTTTACAACATTGTAAAACTTCATAATAGAGTGTATTTTGATTGGTGGAAATATGGGGACACTCATTTCGTTCCTGTGTGTAATACCCATATTTCTATTTAAATTGCAGGCATGAAAGGTGGCAAAACTGTGATCATTGAACCCCATAGACATCCTGGCGTATTCATTGCCAGAGGTAAAGAAGATGTTTTGGTTACTTTGAATTTACTCCCAGGAGATGCCGTTTATGGAGAAAAAAGAATATCAGTTGAGGTAAGTAAAAGAAGAAGTAGCCAGCGTCTATGGTACGTTGTATACACCAGTCCCCGATGGATCACTGAAGTTAAGCAACGTCCAGCGAGGTTATACCATGTGGGTGTCCACAAGGGTTCGCGCCCTCGTGATACCTAGCTTTTTTCCGGTCCAACCCAGGTTGGGTGAGGTCAATGTGGGTAGCTGGTTTGCAAGTTTCCAGCGAATGGAGGGTAAAACACCTGTCTCGAATGATCAATAGATGTTAAAGAGACGTTAAGCAAAAAAAAAAAAAGATGTCTTTGCAGTGCGTTGTCGCGTTCTATATTTTAGTAGTTCTTCTGTGAACTGTATATATCTTTCAGGTAATGGCCCGTCAATTGCGGGGAGGCCCGAAACCTAAGCAGGGAATTCCATGAACATATTGTTATAACAGTTCCTGCCAAGGGCCATTAAAACACTCATACCAGCTTGTTACTACCTTTATTCCGTCCTCACGATGACGAGTTCTACGCACCAGGACGACCTGGAATGCACACCATCACAGTTCCAGTCAAGGGCCATCAAACTCTTTTCGGTTACCTCATATCGAACTTTTTCTACCATTATTACAAACCTGGATGTAAAATGGAGAAAATAGTTATTTTAAGAGGAACACCCCTACTGCAACAACACATTGCTCATTGAGCGATGAAAGGCATCGCGATGTGGTAGTCTGAAAAATGTTTCAGTAACTCCAGATTGACTTTAAATAGAAATTTCCCTTTAACCTATGGGTAAGGTCTCTTTGGGGGGAGGCATGGCCGTAAAACCTTTGGTTGGGAGAAAGCTTTTTTTTTTTTAAAAAAAAAAAAAAAAAAAAAATGCAAATAACACATCGCGATATGGGGTCGTTTTTTTCGCTCAAAAAGCTAATTTGAGTCTAACATAATATATACAAAGTTAAATGAAAAGCGAACATGACGTTATAGTAAGTTCAAAAAAAATCGTAGCGTTTTCTCACTTTGCTAGGTCAACTGTAGTATAATTCCATTTTCAACCCATATTTTGTGTTTTAGGAAAATGAAAAGAAAATTGAATACAGAGTTTGGAATCCTTTCCGGTCTAAATTAGCAGCCGCCATATTAGGAGGTATAGATCAAATTCACATGCCCCCCGGGTCCAAAGTGTTGTATCTGGGCGCTGCGTCTGGCACGACTGTGTCACATGTATCTGACATTGTAGGACCGGTAAGTTTTTTTTATTTATTTTATTTTTTAAGTTCTAAAGAAACTTATTGGACCGCTCTCGGAATGACAGGGCCTTTGATTTTAACACTTTATGTTAGGTGGTTTGACTTCGCAGGCTATTTTTTTTTTTTGTGGTTCTACGTGTGGTGGTCGCTTAGGATAACTGGTCAGTCTCGTTCAGACGAATTTATGTATGCGATTGGTGTGATTGGGAATGTCTCACTGTTTTAAGTGGATTTCCTAGTGCTGCTTAAGCAACCTATTTCTATTTTTCTCCAGATTTTCATTTTTGCTTTAGTATTTTTTAATAAAATGGCCAGTGCTGAAATGGACTCTGTGGCAATAAGCTAGAACAACATCTTCCTCACTAGAACTCATTCTTTTATTAGTAATGAAATAAAGATTTAAAAAAAAATATTATTAGTTTTTAAAAATTTTATTGTTTAAAATTAAAATAACATACATAAAAAATCAGAAGAAAAAGGTATGTTACAATAGTTAAAATTCCTTGGTATTAACGAGTGTATTGCAAGCCATAAAAATCACTTGTGATAAATATCGGCCAATTCTTATCGCGTTGCTATGGTGTGTACCGTACCCTGACTAAAAAGACGAATATCATGAGTTTTGGTTGAAGATTTTAATTTGTATTGACAATAATAATATTATTTCTTCTTCCTCCCCTCCCCTCAGGAAGGACTTGTGTATGCTGTAGAATTTTCTCACCGATCCGGTCGCGATCTTTTGAATGTAGCAAAGAAACGAACCAACATTATTCCCATCATTGAAGACGCCCGTCATCCTCACAAGTACCGAATGTTGGTTGGCATGGTAGATTGTATATTCGCCGATGTCGCCCAGCCGGACCAGGCTAGAATTGTATCCATCAATGCACAACAGTTTCTCAAAAATGACGGACACTTTGTTATTTCCATCAAAGTAAGTAATACATCAGTATATAATAAGTCCCCCACCGCGCCGCATCTGTCTAGGTTTAGTGAATGGATTTGATATCGAACCGTTTTCAAGCTATTTCAGATTTTTGACGCGACAGCTTATGAACTCAAAGCAAGAAAGTTTTATAGGTCCTAATCCTTAATCTAGTGCAGTGGTTCCCAAATTGAGGGACGTGAAGTCAATCCAAGGGGGGCGCGAGACCAGTTGAATTTTTATCATTTAGTTAAAATGTATGCACACAGTTATTTTACAAAGGTAATTTTATTGAACATGACGTTTAGAAAATTTGAATGAGATAGCATTCACCATTCAGCAACACATTAGCATTGTTTTGAATGAGATAGCCTTCAGCAATACCCATACCCATTCATATTTTATAATGTAAAGGGGAGGGGGGCGTGGGTGGCTTTAATTTCTAGAAAAGGGGGCGCGGTACCAAAAAGTTTAGGAACCCCTTATCTAGGGCATAGTTTGCAAAATAATGACTAGCAATTCCAGAGTTACAATTTCGAATCCGGGATCGGGCAAAATAAAATTTAAGACAATAATATTATTGTTTAGCCAAAATGGTAAGAGATATAAAAAAATTGATGGGAATCGACCCCCAACCATAGATTGAGACGACAAAAAAATTATCAGAATTCAAAACTATTAAACGGTAGCAGATGTTGATGGGAATGCCCCCCTCCCCCCAAATCATTGTCTAGGACCTCAGGAAAAATTATCGGAACTAAAAAAATGTCAAACCTCTTTCGTGTTACTGTCCAGATCTACCTTATTGACTAAACGGTCTGAACCGCGATAACATAAATTTCGCCATGACTACATATTAACTCAAAGCGAGAAAGTTGTCAGTTGGGTACTTAATTTAGGACAATCAAAAAATTATGACCAGCCGCTATTCCAGCGTTACGAGTTCAAAACTGGGATAAGCATACGTTTCACGCTTTCCAGTAGTTCTGTGAATTGTAGACCTTAAATAAGGCACCATTTGGCCCCGGGTGACCCAATAGGTCCCAAAAGTTATACAGTTAATCTAAATATATAAATCAGATTTTTTTGTGTACCTATGTGGTAGGGGTTTCTGTTCCAATACCACAGTGCAAATAGTAGCAGATAGCGAAAAATTGATGGGAATGGACCACCCCAAAATCATGGTCTACGATTCCAGAAAAATTATGTATCAGAAGTAAAATATGTCAAGCCGTTGTCGAGTTAAGGTCGAATTTCTAATTTATTCACTAAACTCGGACAGTCAAGGTCGGATATCTTAAATTTTGTCGCGACAACATATTAACTCAAAGAGAAAATTTTTTAGGCGGCCGTTCAGTCCTTATTTTAGGACATTGCCGCAAAGGTATGACCAGCCGTTCCAGGGTTACGAGTTCGAAACTGGGAACGGTTATAATTGGGAAAATACTATGAAGTTAGAATGGCCGTGCCTCTAAGGTCCCTGGCGAAACGGTTTTTTAAAGGTTGCACTATACAGGGTGGACTCAAACCCATACCATGTCCCAATTCCATTGTCCTTGAAAAACAAAAAATGGCAGTATAAGAATCGTAGCGAAGCACGACCGAAACAGCTAGTTCATTGAACATAAATATTGCCCACACTAGATTTCATAAAAATCTGATAAGGCGTTTGAGAGTTATCGTGGAACAAAAAGATAAACAAAAGAAAAATCGTGTTGGTAAAACTTCATTTCGTTCGGTTTAATAGAAAATATTTAATGATTTTTTTTTCAGTTGATTTCAAAGTTTCATTATTGAAAATAATAAACCAAACGAACTATTTTTAATTTTTTTTTCTTTTCTTTTTTTAAGGCCAATTGTGTCGATTCCACCGCCCAACCTGAGGCTGTATTTGCAGGAGAAGTGAAAAAATTGCAAGCCGACAAATTGAAACCCGTTGAACAGCTTACTTTAGAACCTTATGAACGAGACCACGCCGTCGTGGTGGGCGTCTATCGGTCTATATCAAAGAAAGGATAATGACCTAGCCACTGTGGACAGACGCCGAACACGGACATTTGTGTGATGACATTGTTACATAGACCGAGACAAAAAAAGAAAAGAAATGATTTTTGAAAATTGTACTCAATTCTTGTACGATAGTTTACGTTAAATTATTATTAATTCGTATCAGGGATGTCTTTCCCTAATCAACAACGAAACTCTGTTCTGTTGGTGGTGATAATTCAGTCCGGCCGTCTATTTCACAATAAACTGCAAGTTAATATTACTAATCATGTACTTGTGATTTGTATAGCGAAACTATGCGCATTACAAGTGAAAACAAGAGTAGTTATATTAATTTGTAATTTATTGTGGAATAAGTTTAGAACACAGAAAAGGTGATGTGATGACACTAATACGTGCACTGCTTCACGCATTCTATGTAGTGAGTAGTGAGACAAGATATAAATTGTTTGTAAAAGGACACTTTAGATGAATGATTTGTCAATTTGAGTGTTTAGTTTATGTTTAGTAGGACTTGGTGTTATTATTCATAGTGTGATATGAAATGATCAACTCGGTTTTATACTTAAACCATCCTACATGAAATATATTGTAGGTACAAGTACGACTAATAACTCGGTTAGTGTGACACTAAATTCCTAATAACTCGATTAGTGTAACACTAAATTGTTAAGGGAGAAAGACTAGTAGTAGTCGTGAAGTATCGGAACTTTTCGTTCTAACATACTCAAGTACTCGTAAGAGTTTTACTTACTTCTGAACAACAATGTTTGGTCAGAGTTTGTTTTGATCAGATTTTTGTTATTTTTCTGTTCAGGTTGAAAGAAAAAACAACCCTGAAGAGAGTTTTTATGAGAAATATAACGGGTTCAACACGGCATGTAACGGAAAAAAACGTGCATTTTCAAACAAAGAATATACAATAAATATTTTTTTTAAAAAAAGGACAATAAACGATTTGTGTTAAAATTTAAACTAGAAGATTTAAATTTGGTATGCTTTCAATAGCACTCAATCTACCGTCGTCAGACCAGTTCATTTCAAACTACCGAGAGAAGTCGACACCTATGGTCTGATGATGATAGCCTGAGAGCAATTGAAAGCTTTCAAAATTTAAATTTTTCAGCTTAATCCTTTATTACTTTAAATTTTAAAACAAATTTTTACTTGTTCTTTTAAGAAGATTTCAACTTTTAAACGTTTAATTTTTAAAATATTTATTGTATTTTTGATTTTACACGATTCTTGTAAATAACTTAATTTCAAACATAGAATGTTATTTTTTTCGGACGATTTCTTTTTTTCACACGTTGGGATTCTTTTTTTTTGGGGGGGGGGGGGTGANGGGGGGGGGGGGGGGGGCTTGAGTTGTGTTGATACTGGAGACAAATTTGTTTCCACTCTTTGGACTTTGACAAAAAATAATGTTAACGAATGCCATATTTACATAGATTATCAAAAAAGATTAGTTATTTTAATTTTTTAAGTCATTTTTTTTCTCTCTCTCTCTTTAAAATTTAAATTTCGACGTGTTAATTTCAAGGTTTCGGTTTAATAGCCGCTCTATCTTGTTCATGTTGTTTTTCAAGATTTCCAGAGTTTCTGGCTTATTGGTAAAGACCTTAATTTTGTAGTAACCCCACAGAAAGAAGTCTTGTTACCGTCAAATCTGTCGATCGTGCTGGATATTCTTTATTTCTCGGACGCCTGATATAGAAAAACAGCGATTTTGACTGTCCTAAACGATTGCCTGATTTGATGGTGCCAGGCGTCGCTCTGTAGGGTTCCTTAAAATCTAAGGTATTTGCCAATACGCCACACGAACTATGGAAGCTTTGAAAAACAACATTCGAGCAGCAGACTTCTCTCCGTATGGTTACTTAAAATCTAAGGTCTTTGCCAATAATCCACGAACCATGGAAGCCTTGAAAAACAACATTCGACAAGAAATAGCGGCTATTTAGTCCAGAAATGCCCCCAAAAAAAGCACATTGCGTCATCCGCTCTCGTGGTGGCCACCCCCGTGTCATCATCTTCCTCAACTATGAGAAAAAATTCGCAACGTTCAAATTTCACAAAAATCCAATCCATTGAAAATTATTACGATCGAGTCTCATTTTATCGAAAAAATAAATTCTGTGAATAAAAATAATGGACCACCCTGTATATTGAATAAAATAAATCCCGTGAATAAAAATAATGGACCACCTTGTATATTGAAAATGTCTGCTCCTTCAGAAGTTGTAATTTCTGGTCAGTGATATTAGTAGTTTGATCTTGAGACCAACGTTTTCAGGATTTCTTTCTCTTTAGTATGTTTTGATATTAAGTGAACTGCAATAAATTTAAGTTTTTATATAAAAAAATAATAATTTGTTTTATTATTAACACGTGCAGGGTTCCCCGCATTTAAATTCAGAGAGTAAACATTGAGCAATCCTATAGCTTGATAGCATTAATTAAATAAAGATAAATCCTATTTGGATCGTCAGCTATATTCCTGTATCAATGTTTTGTTTACATTTGAGTTCCAATTCAGTGTCTATGTTGATGAGACTACGTAAACTGTTTTTGGTATTTTAACTGAAACTAAGAGGGAATTACGTTACGTTCCTTAGAGAGTTATTTTCAAATATATTTGTTACTTCCTCCATTACTCTAATCTGTGATCGACCCTATTTAATTTAAAGGAAAACAGGAAGTCTTGTTTGTGAAATCATGTACTTTTAAAAGTGTTGAGCGTAGGGTTGAGATTTTCGACTCTTGGGTGAGTCCACTCGCGAATCGACTCTCGCATGACTAGCACATCTCTATAGAGTGGGGATTTAAGTTTGGTTAGTCATCGTGCTATATGTGAAAATAAATGCCGTTTCTTTGTGTTAGGTATGTTACAATTTTGGTGCTCACTGCAGCATTGTAGGATTTTCCACATATCTTTGAATATTTCAAATCTACCTACGCTATGCGCATTCATCTCCATAGCTACTCATTGTATTCACGAGGATGAGTGGACATTTTATTAGGGAGTGGGGGTTAGACCACCCTAGGTCCGCCGAATGAAAATGAAAACCCGAGCCCGGGTCTAAAAAATTACGGGCCCTTTTACTAAATTGAACAAATTTTCAAGGGCCCCTCCAAAAGCCCGTGCCCAGGGGAACTACCCCCTCTCGGTGCCCCCCCCCCCTGTGTGCACCTGTTGCCAGCTCAATTCTGATTCCATGCCACAGCAACATAGGGGTCCTACATCAGGGAGATCTGTTGAGGTATATTTTATTTTCCATAAAAAAATAGCTTTTCCTTAGTCGTCATGGGTCCATGTTGGACGGTTGTACATACGCAATAGAGACATGACCGTAAACATGTTTCCTAACCTCTAATTGTGTTAAAATTGGTTAAAAAATTCAATGTTTTTGTAAACAAGCCACAAGTGGGCTCCCCGGTTACCAATCCACATATAGCGTTTTGATACCGATTTCTTTTTCGATAATATCGGAACGTTATGATCGATTGATGTCAATCCCTTAAATTGTGATGGCATATCGATATCGTTAAAAAATATGTCGAATTTTCGATATATCCGAAGAAAATATATCGTTATATATCGATTTCTTTTTGATAATATCGGAAATCGGAACGTTATGTTCGATTGATGTCAATCTAATGTGTTGTGTTTGAGGTTATTGAGAATATTCAATATAATTATTGAGTGTTTCACAATACGTTCTGAAATAAATATTAAATAATCAGGCATCGGTATATCTCTAAAATCTTATCTTATCAAAGATAGGTATATCTTTTATCTTAATCTTAGATGATAAAAGATATTTCAGTTAGAAGTTTAATAGAAATTTATTTCCTATTTACAATGGAATGTACGAAAGTGGATTATTCTAACAAAACAATACTTGCTCCAATGGTGAGAATGAATACTTTGCCTTTTCGATTACTTTGTTTAGATTATGGAGCAGATCTAGTTTATTCCGAAGAATTGATTGATCATAAATTGGTTACTACCGAAAGAAAGATTAATGGTAAGTACCTACACACTATTATAAGCCTTACTACTGAAAAAAAGGTTAATGGCAAGTACACACTATTATAAGCCTTCGGACGTCATGAGCGATTGATTCTACGTACCAAGTCGTTTCGGGATTTTTTTCCCGACCAAAGATCGCCTACCTTCCGTTCCATCGACAACATCCACCTGTTAATTTTGACTATGAAGTACCTGATTTCAACTGCGTTGCTACTAATATCTGACATTGAATTGTGAAATGCGTCCCAGACTTTACCATCCTAGTCCATTATATAATCTGGATTGATCCTGTTGGACTTAGGTGCTTTGGTCCTCTTACTCCTCTTTGTTTAGAAACATCGTAAAAGTCGTCGATAACGTAAACAACAACAACTGGTTTACTCCAACTGCTGCTACTTAGATTTGGCATTTAATCATGTGTTTATCAAAAGTAGAGCTAGGATCAAACAATATAAAGCACACCAAAAATCGTCCACCATTCGTTACGACGAAATTCCCTGTTAGTTTCGACTGTGCAGCAGATAGTTTCAACTGGGTTATTCCAAATACTGATACTTAGATCTCACATTGAATCATTTCTATAGTAAGGGTAGAGCTAGAATCAGTCAAATAATATATAAAAGAAATTTTACGATAAAATCATTTATTTGAATACAGACCTTAACCAGCGCGGAACATATTATGTTCCTTTTGGAGCTGTGGCCGTTTTCCACTTTGTATTGAAAGCTGCATGAATGTTGTTAACAAAAATAAGATTTCGTCAAACAGTGCGGTAACGCGGTGTTGACCACATCCATGTAGCTCTATATGTTTATTGATGACGACCATAGCGTTTAGTATTAAGTTATGGATGTCACGTTATAACGAAACTTTTCCACTTTTAGTTTGACAGATGCATTCAATTCACTTGTAAAACTTTGATAAGATTCTCTATTTTTATTTTTTGGAGACATCCTCAGAAGAAAAAAAATGAATAGCTATTGTTGACAAAGCGATGATGTTATCGGGAGATCTGTAATACATAACTCGGTNGGTTCGAATCCAACTCCATCCCCCCCTCGTCGACACAAGATTGTAAATAGAACCTTTAGAAGTGGGCGCCTATTAAAATATATGCATATGTAATATGTATATATATATATTTTTAAAAAATACACAATTGAATTATGATGTGTGAATTTAAATGTGTATGTTGTTACAGATATTTTGGGAACAGTTGATTTCATCGATCCATTGGATGGCCAAGTTGTTTTTCGTACTTGTGCAAGAGAAAAAGATAAAGTTATTCTTCAAATTGGGACGGCAGATCCAGACAGAGCTCTAGAAGCTGCTAAAAAGGTGTAAGTGAACCGTCTTTCTTTAAATGTGCCGATACAGTTCGCCTATGTAGTAGACTGCTCGCAACAAATCAATAGCACTTTGTTTAGTGTGGGAAGACCGTAGCAGTGTAAATCCAAAAGTTCGTGGCCTAACCTATATGGAGAAGAAAATAAAAACCCATTGTGTCTTTAGAGCCAAAATACTTTAAAATAGCCGACTTGATCTCTTAATCACTCAATTTTTCACGCAACTCAATTTAGTTTTGAAAACAGATAGCAGTCGCTGGGGGTCAGGTTTGGACTACAGGGGTGGGATATCTCAGTCAAGTCACAGTCACCCAAAGCCACCTTTGCAATGACGGCGTTGTGGACAGGGGCGTTGTCATGGAGGAGCCAAACACATTGTAAAAGCGTCAGAACCTACACAAAGATAATCTGTATTAACGATAAAATAAAATTGACTTATTAATATTTCCTAACAAAATCAAACTAATCAAATTATTTGTATAATTTTACCTTGTATTAAACAGTTGAAGACATGCAAAAACATTGTCAGAACTACAATACATTAACCCCTTTTTGTTCGGCCACGAACTTTTGGAACCTTCTTCGTATATTTGATGACCTCTGTTGATCGTAAAATACATCCATTATATTAATTGGATCATAAGAGATCATTGGATCTCAGGCTATCTTTTGTGGTATCGACTCTTGCATCAGATATTAAACTAAGTATTGCATCAAATTTAAACAATATTAAGTAGAAGAAAGAATTCAAGTTATACATCATCCTATGTCGAAATATTATATCGACATGTCAAGGGAACTTAAACAATATTAATTGTTTAGAATTAATACGAAATTTTTATTGGCTGAACTCAATATCATTAGCCCATAGAAAACTGGGAATGATCCTAACGGTCGATATGAAGGAAGAACTTCAGATCGAGCGTCTATTAAAAGAATTAATTCTGACATTCGACGATCAACAACTTAACATTTTATAAATTATTTCTAAGTCCTGAATTCCAATAAAGACCAACTTCGTAAATTTTAATCATTGGTAAGTTTTTACATTAATATCTTGCTCTTATTATTTCTATGATAGTTTCTCTTTCAGGTTGGGGTCTATCTTATTGCCACTGGTTTTGATTTAACCTGAGTATGATTAGAAGCATTATTAATAGGACGTGTTTGCTTTTCAGAGAAAATGACGTAGCTGGCATTGATATCAATATGGGATGTCCAAAAGAATTTTCTATTAAAGGTGGAATGGGATCAGCGCTCCTTTTTAATCCTGACAAAGCTTGTGCTATATTGACAAAATTAGTAAATAATTTGAAAATACCCGTATCTTGTAAAATAAGAGTGTTTAAAAATGAGAATGATACATTAAACTTAGTCAAGAAATTTCAAGATTGTGGCATTTCTGCTATAGGAGTACATGGAAGAACTAAATCAGAAAGACCTAGACATCCGAATCGAAATGAAATGATTAAGAAGATCAGTCAACATTTGAAAATACCCGTTATAGCCAAGTAAGTTTTGTTTTTTGTTCGAGCACAAGACCCGTCAATAATGATATGACATAGCTTCTTTACTGTATTTTGTTGGGGAAATTTTGGTGTGGGATGTTCCCCGTCTTATCCGTTTCGCAGTCAATATAAACTCTTTTTTAAGATAAACCACAAACTGAGAAAGAAAACCAATAGAAATAAGAACAACAAAATGTTAATGTTGAAAATTACCAACGATTAGAATTTCCGAAATTGGTCTTTATTTGTATTCAGTGCTTAGAAATCTTTATATATAAAAGGCAATGTCCTGAGTGACTGATCAACGTAGAGCCGAAACTATTAATGCTACAGACTTGAAATTTGACAGAGACCTTTGTTGTACCATGTAAGTTTGCACTAAGAAAGGATTTTGCAAAATTTTAGAAATCGCGAAAGGTAAATTACCCCCATAAGAAATACATTGGAGCGAGAGAGATAGCATGATACATCATTTAAAATATGCGCGGGTGAAGCCGCGATCGGGGGATGCTAGTAATTTATAAAATTGTTAAAGTTATTGCAATGTCGAATGCCAGAATTAGAATTTTTTTAATAGACGCTCGATCAGAAGCTTTATCAGCCAACGATCATACCACGTTGAATACACCAGTTCCCGTTAGATCACTGAAGTTAAGCAACGTCCACGTCCGACGTTGCTCAGTACTTGGATGGGTGACCGCTTGGGAACACCACGTGCTCCCAAGCGGCTCTTTTTTCCGGCCCAACCCAGGCTGGGTAAGGTCAATGTGGGTAGCTGATTTGCAAGTTTTCAGCGAATGGAGGGTAATACTCCCGAACGCTTAACCACTGAGCTACCTGCCTCGGCAGCCTGGTAAACAGGAGGGCGTGGGTTCAATCCCCAGCAGAGGCTGGGTTTTTTCCTCATTATTTTGAGTATTTGACCACATAAAAACAGAGCTCTAAGGGTTAGGTGGTAGAAAATGTATCAGGCATTAACCTCGCCTAGTGTTGGTTACCTTCCACTCAAGAGTCTATTTTCTTCTTTTTTTTTTTTATACCCCCG
>CM022877.1:5162319-5227820 GCA_012654025.1 Pachypsylla venusta
CTTTTTGAGGTATTTCGTCAATTTAGTCATTGTATATTTTTTTATTACAGTGGTGGCTCTAGAGAAATTTCTAAATTTGAAGATATTTCAAAATTTAAATCTGCTACAAATGCTTCAAGTGTTATGATTGCGAGGACGGCTCAAGACAATTGTTCCATATTTTCACCCAATGGAATACAGAATATTGACACGATAATAGAATCCTATCTCAAATATTGTGTTGACTTTGATAATTCAGGTGCAAATAGTAAATATGGCGTCCAGTCAATGTTGGGAAGTCTGCAAGAGTCGCCACGAGGAAAGAAATTTTTAGAGAGTCAAAGTTTAGAACAAATTTGGTAAGCATCGGCATTGGAGAATATTTAATCAATAATGGCATCATCCAGGGGCGAATACAGAAATATATTTGGGGTGGGGGGGGCGATTGGAATTTGGTAAGCATCGGCATTGGAGAATATTTAATCAATAGTGGCATCATCCAGGGGCGAATACAGAAATATATATGAGAGGGGGGGGGGCGATTGGAATTCACCGTATTCGAGATACAGTCGATTTTCCTTAGAGGCCATGTCTTTAAGTGGCCTAGCGGAGCGTATGCATCCTGCTATTGTTTTTATAATTCAATTATTTGCTTGACTCCTAAGTTTTAGTTTCACTTCCAAAGTACCTACGTGGTATCCACAAAACTAATTTCTGTGTTTTGATTTTCCAGTGATCTATGGAACCTTACTAGTTATTGGCGTATTAAGAAAGATTTATATTCTTCAGAAGGTCTCCTATCTCGATGGGATCTGACACCTCCCGCACCAAAGAAAATCAAATTAAATGATTCAGTTGTCGATGACCGTGACGCGTTTAGTTTAAACTGTGCTTTTCTAAGGAATCTTTATCCCGTTCAAAAATTACCCAAATGTTTGCTCTTCGCACATTGTAAATTTAATTTCTATGATCAGCCAAAATACGAAACGTTTCAACATGACAAACTGTTTCGATCAGTTGTTACCGTTAATGGAAAGAAGTATTCGTCTAAGTATTGGTAAGTTTTCAGAACGAGGAGTCCAAACGTCCTCATTTTGACCAATTCTACGCACCAGGGCGACCTGGTTTGCATATCCAGGTTTAACGATTTAAAGTACCTAGAATAAATTCTAATTATGGAAAGCGAGTTCCTGACTATTTCGTCCCCATATACTAAATTCGGTCTCCAAAGAAATTTTGAGTTTGAACACTTAAGGGTTATTAAAGGAAGACATTACTAGACAAATATCTTCAATTTTAATTGATTAATTAAAAATTTACTATAATAAATTTATTATTATTGAATTTTCATTATAAATTGTAACTAATATTGTAAACCTCTAATCTTAGAAGCCAGGTTTAGTTTAGGATTGTAAAGTTTATTGTAAAAATAAATAAACATATTATCTATCTATAAACGATGAAAGGACGAGGACCATAGATGCTACTTCTGGTCTACGACTTGCTAATACAGAGTCCGTAAGTCTTTTACGGACAGCTCTCAGTGAAATGGTCACGTCTCGTACAGTCCTAATCATCTGCTGAAGCGTTCAACTGGTCCTTTTTTTAAAAATTAAATTGAGTTGTTGTTGTTTATCTTACGGCCCCGGGTGCGCGGAAGAAGTTCTGTCGCGGCGAGAAGCGATATACGGCCGAGGCGGCCTAGTTATACTAAGCACTATTACATCATCTCTATCAAACTGAACTCGGTCTCCCACCGACGCGACGGGCTAGTGTTTGTCGCGTCAACGAGCGATCCGGTTGCACAAAATTAGACATAACGCGTAACCGCCCTCGCTGTTTACTACAGGTGTACGACTATGACTGACCAAACAGAAGTGTTTATTGAAACTGTTCAGATGTAAATACCCGTATCATGATGGTATTCCACAGGATCCCATCCTTATAGGACTCCAGATCAATGCATAATCGGTAGTATTCTTCCAATTATTCTGTCTTATTTATTAAGGAGCGCGGTAGCGCTCCGCCCCGCTATAATAGCAAGAGCTCTTCGTCTTGTATGGAGCTCATGAGAGACAGGGGTATCACGACTGAAGCGAACGTGCACAATAATAATAGCAAGAGCTCTACGTCTTGTATGGAGCTCATGAGAGATAGAGGTATCACGACTGAAGCGAACGTGCACAATAATAATAGCAAGAGCTTTTCGTCTTGTATGGAGCTCACGAGAGACTGAGGTATCACGACTTTAGCGAACGTGCACAATAATAATAGCAAGAGCTCTTCGTCTTGTATGGAGCTCATGAGAGACAGAGATATCACGACTGAAGCGAACGTGCACAATAATAATAGCAAGAGCTCTTCGTCTTGTATGGAGCTCATGAGAGACAGAGGTATCACGACTGAAGCGAACGTGCACAATAATAATAGCAAGAGCTCTTCGTCTTGTATGGAGCTCATGAGAGACAGAGGTATCACGACTTTAGCGAACGTGCACAATAATAATAGCAAGAGCTCTATGTCTTGTATAGAGCTCATGAGAGACAGAAGTATCACGACTGAAGCGAACATGCGCAAAATATCATGTTCTGTTTGGTATCACAATATCGTAGACCACCGGGACAACGGCTTGCTCGCTTTCCCCTGCGACAGACCCCCTTTTGTGTACCAGGCCCTTTTTAATCTTAGCATAACGAATAAACTTCAGATATCTACATACCTAATTATACATTTCTTTTTTTTTTGCAGGGAAAAAAATAAAAAAAACGCTGAACAAAGCGCTGCCATTGTATGTTTATGTGTTTTGGGTGTTTACACAAAAGAAGAATTAATCAACAGTGGTGTCCTCAGGTAACGTTTACTCTCTGGTGCCATTGATGAAAAGAGGTCTCTCTAGTACGCGAGGTGCCAAATTTGGAAACCAGCAAGCATTCACACTTCCAATGAAAGGATTTTGCTACATGTGCCAACTAGGTCAGTTTAAGATACACGATATTTCACCATTGCAATACTTTATTTTCCTATACTTCGTATATGGGAAGATAAAGCAAAAATAGTGAGTGGACTGGGTACGTAGAACTAATCACCATTTCACCTTGTTGGACCAAAATAATTAAGATAAAAAATAATGTCTACGAAGTATTTTGTACACCTTGCTCAGCATAACTCTTGTACTGTTTACAGAACAAGCCTTTTCGAGCCCCAATGCAAACAAATGGATAGTCCCCCTTTGCATTTCAACTTGGCTACATTGTAAGGACAGTGTAACCAGTAACCTCAATAAACTCAATGCGGGTTTTGGATAAAAGACGCAACAAAAATCTAAAATCTCGGGACATTTCACTCTCAGCGAAGAAGTTAGTAAAAAGATGAACTTTTTTATTTAATTTGGCTTAACGTCTCTTTAACATCTATTGGTCATTCAAGACGGGGGTTTTACCCCCCATTCGCTGGAAACTTGCAAACCAGCTACCCACATTGACCTCACCCAGCCTGGGTTGGGCCGGAAAAATGAGCCAACGATACGCCCGACATTGCTTAACTTCAGTGATCTGACGGGAACTGGTGTATTCAACGTGGTATGATCGTTGGCAGGATGAACTTAGAATACCATTCATCAATCATAATTTTTCTAACATAGGTGCGATCATATTTCTCGTGGTCCTCGTAAAAAATAGTTCACTTGCAAACGCATCTAGCGAAATTTAGGACACTTTTTTCTTGGGTTTTTTTAAACTTCTATGGGGGCCCCTCTTCGAAATTGTATTTTGAAATAAAGGAATCGTCTGTCGCTGGCCGGGGCCTCCCTGGAGGAGCTCCATGTGACCACAATGGCTGCATTGCCATAGCTACCCCACTGTCACATATCAATTGCATTGGATTTGTTCAATTTAGGCTTCTAAACGCATTCTTATTGATCAAATTTGTTCCCCGATGTCGGACTATTGCGAAATGAATTCTCAGGTGATTTTTATTTACTTAAGCAGGGTGGTTTCGTACTGAAGGTCGGAGGAGCCTACGGTAATGACGGGGTTTCTCAGTTGACAATTTATTATTTCTATCAGTGTGGTAGCGTTTCTTTTAAAATCAAGGGTTTTACATATTTTTGTATTCAGGTTTGGAAAAATGGTAGAATCAGGTTGATATGAAGTTACCGAGAAGGTTTTAACGGCCCTTGGCTGAAACTGTGATGGTCATGCGTTTTACGTCGTCCTAGTGCGAAGAACCGGCCAGCGTGAGGACAAATATAATTCGTCAACGTTGTTTTTTTTATTTATTTTATTATTATTTATTTTAATTAAGAAATCTATTATTAACAACAGAAATTTAATGACACCCCTAATGATAGCACTTTTGGTATATAAGAAATATAAAATTGACATCGTTCAGCAATGGGCGGGCATCTATCGCCATGTCGAGTCGGTCTAGATTTTTCTTTCTATTCTTCCATAAACTCGGGCATAGGCAGTAGTCAGTTATCAATGTAAATTGTAAAGTAAAACATTAGCATACAGACTTCCCCCAGTAAGGAATTTTAGAGAGCAAAAATCGATTCTAATTTAAAAAGAAAATGGACTCTTGGAAAGAAAAAGTAACCTTTAACGCAGTCTCCAGTGAACAACCGATTATAATTATCACTGCGGTCTTTATTTAGATCTATTGTGACCAGCATTTCAAAGAGGCGTGGATGGAGTTAGATTCGAACCAGAAGCCTCCTGGTTACAAATCCACCGTTCCAACCAACTGAGCTACTGTGTTACCCTCTAAAAACTCGGGTTGAAAATGTTGATGAATACGTACCTACGAAAGTAAAAACGCAACAGAAATGAATAGATTTCAAAAAAATCATAACTCGGTTATTTTTCAAGATACAAATTTTTTATTCGTCCCAAATTGTTCAATGGGATTTTTAATTTATCTTCACTTTTTTGTTCAAATTGGACAGTCACAGTCGGATGGAACGGTTGGGGCTCTGGAGGGCAGCCTGCTTGACTCTCTCAAACTTTTCTGGGGTTCATACTGTTCGTGTTCCGCCGGGTTTTTTTAAAACACTGGCCGGTTCATTAAAGTTACGAATCCACTAAATGATTAGGTTGCGATTGGGAATCACTCGACGATGGGGGATCGAGTATATCTAAGTCTGAATCGCTTAGCTCAATATACCAAACTGGAGCAGCCTGGATTGTTAAAATAATAATCTATCTTAAATCTAAAAGGAATGTTTTTACAAACAAAGAAAATATGAAAGAATCCAGACAGCAAATTTAATAAAAACTCTGAAACCTAAATAGAAAAAAACTTTTAACATTTTGAATAACTTGAAACTATACAAGGTGTCCCATTTTAAGTGGCCACCTCAATTTATTCCGAAACTGTTGGAGTCACAAAAAAAATATTCTGACCGAATGTTGATAAAAAAGAGGGGGACGTATTATGATGACCTTGGCTGACTTGTCTAGGTTGTCCTTCAAGGTCAGTGGAAGGTCAACTTCATTTTCTTAAATGAGACGATCTGAATTTCATTACATTTTCGGATTCCCCATTTAATTCTACGTTCATTTGACTATTCACTTCATTTTTCTGTTAAACTTTTTTGCGCCAAATTTTGGGAATGTTTTTCGTTAAACTCTGCCAAATTTTGGGAATGTTTTTTGGTCTGACATACCCGTATGGCATATTGAATGAAAACTCTCGCCATTTCCTATACGATGGTTTACTTTTTTCACTTGTTTGTTCGTTTTATAAAAACATCACTCTTGTAATGCATTTCATTGCCACACAGGCATGTCAGACCAAAGAACATTCCCAAAATTTGGCGCAAAAAAGTTCAACGAAAACATATAGTGAAAAGTCAAATGTACTTAGAATTAAATGGGAAATCCGAAAATGTAATAAAATTCAGGTCGTCTCATTTAAGAAAATGAAGATGACTTTCATCTGACCTTGAAGGACAACCTCGAAAAGTCAGCCAAGGTCATCATAAAACGTCCCCCCCTTTTTTATGAACATTCGGTCAGAATAATTTTTTGTGACAGATAAAATTCACCAAATGTAATTTCAATTAGGTAACTTTAAATTTTGCTATCTGGGGAAGAAAGGATAGGATAGAGAAATCGAAGGAGCGGAAAGGAGTTAATTCATTTAATAATAGTAAAATACAATAAAATGGACGGAATGCTGATAAAAAACTCTAAACTTAAAATCTAACAAAGGATTGTCTATCAGAGAGCGCACGTTTCAATTTAATATATTCAAACCAGAGTTCTCTCATTTGTAGACTTCGCCATTTCAGATTAATCTATGGATGTGCTAGTCATCCACGAGTAATTCTATCCTTAGTTTAATCCGATAGTTTACTGCTAGTTCTGTTTATTCATTTTCGATTACGAGATAAGACAATTTCAGTGGTTTCCAACACACTGCGACAGAGATTTTGAATTGAGATCATGACTCCAAATTGGCTATAGCAAATTTAGCACGTGGGTTTATACAAGGACATGTTCTTGTGACCAATGGTTTTGTCCACGTAACCAAGGAACTATTCCTAGATTTGAGGATCAATTCTAAACTAACTCAAACCGCGGAGTTTTCAAATTAGAGAAACAAAGTCTTAATAACCTCTGATTGAATTTTAGAACGCTCCTGGTACACGAGACACTAGTTATTTATAACATAAAATAAATAAAATTTACAAAATAATAATTATAAAATGGTGAGATAAATTAATTAATTAATTGATAAAAATCAGATCAAATTGATTAGAAGGTGTTTTTATCAAATCATTATTTTTGAAGCTAGAAACCTGGGGTTTGATTTAAAATGTGTTTTTCCTTAGAATGTGTTTTTCCCTAGAAGCTTAAATTTTAAATTTATATTAGCTTAGGGAAAATTTACTTGTTAATTATATTATGTTTCAAATAAATAAATATATCAATACATGGATCAATATACTTGTGAGCTAGGCATGGCCGTTTGAACGTAACCTCAGTGCTCTTGACGGCGAACATAACCTAACCAAATAACTGTACTGTACATGAAATAGTATTCTTGGGAGCGAGGTATGATTATGACAGCAAAAAAAAAAATTACATTGTTTTCGTCCTTAGAAAATTATAAATGATCCAGGAAACTTTGTAAATCAAAGTCCAGATTTCCAGGTTCAAAAATAAAGATTCGATATGAACACCTACTAATCATCAAATTTTGATTCGATACAAGTAATTGGATCACCTCTATCGAATCTGAACAACAGTGGGAAAACTATGGACAAGTAGGAAACAGTGGGAAAACTGCTCAAAACAGAGACGGATGACGGCTTTGCTATCTGCAATACTGGGAGAAACACCAGTGTTGAACTTACCCGCGCTGTGGAGATAAGGTGAAACTCTAGTGTGCAAATAGAGAGGTTGGGCGTCGAGGAGTATTACCATAACAAATAGAACAGAAAGTGTGAAACCTCATGCAGTTACATGTGGACAGCCGCTAGAGTGCGCCACATCACACTTGGGCAACATTAAGACTATGTACACCAAAGAACGACATAATTATTATTACACATGTTCAGATTACAGTATGCATACCAAACACACGAATTTTTTGGGATGTTGGTGTGCAGTGTGTGCACACTTTCTCTTTTGCTCTCTGTATCCATCACTGCATTGTTATGATCTCTGAGAGATTAATAGACCCAATTGACGGGCACCCATTGTTGGTGTGCAGTGTGTGCACACTTTCTCTTTTGCTCTCTGTATCCATCACTGCATTGTTTTAATCTCTGAGAGATTAATAGACCCAATTGACGGGCACCCATTGTTGGTGTGCAGTGTGTGCACACTTTCTCTTTTGCTCTCTGTATCCATCACTGCATTGTTATGATCTCTGTGAGATTAATAGACCCAATTGACAGGCACCCATTGATGTTTATTGCTAAGTGTTTCTAGAAGTTCCACAACAGTTCTGAATGTCTCATCAAAATCTTGGTTAATGATAACTTTGTCAATATATCGTTCGTATGATCGCTGAAGACATGCACTTTCCTCTAAAGTTTTCTTAATATCATCCTCCTGAAAAGTGTTATGGTTACATGTGCATTAGGCTTTGGTCACACTGGAGCCGATTACGTACGAATTGTGGTCGTGCGTAGTCGTACGAAACCACGCTAACGATCCCAACATTAGGAATTAAACGAGAGTAGTCACACTGCCAACGACTTGATCGTGCGTAGTCAGACGAAGTCACGCTAACAATCCTAAATTCAGGAATCGAACGAGAGTGGTCACACTTAACGACTTGGTCGTGCGTAGTCAGACGAAGTCACGCTAACGATCCTAAATTCAGGAATTGAACGAGAGTAGTCACACTTGCAACGACTTGGTCGTGCGTAGTCGGACGAAGTTATGCTAACGATCTTAAATTCAGGAATCGAACGAGAGTGATCACACTTAACGACTTGGTCGTGCGTAGTCAGACGAAGTCACACTAGCAATCCTAAATTCAGGAATTGAACGAGATTGGTCACACTGCCAACGACTTCAAAGGGCTGATCAAACTTGCTCAAATTTTTGCTAGACATACTTGCAACTTTCCAAGCACAAAAAGACCAGTTGAGGCTGAGGTGCAGTTTTTTTTAGCACTAAAGAGGACTTTGGCTCACTAATGTACGGAGGGAAATTTCCCAGACACAAAATGGACTGATTTTTTGTAAACCCGTGAAGGTTAGCCCAAGTAGAACACGTATTATCTTACCTCATAAAGTGAGGCTAGAGATTCCATTGTTCTCGCCCTTCTGGAACTGTAACGTATTGAACTTTGACGGTCAAACTGAAAAAAGAAAGCAAATGAAAGTCCAGTTGAAATATTACAGCCATACAGGCTGGATAGAGTTCCCGGACCAGGGAGTCCAAACTGTAAATTAATATACTCTTTTCTGATAGTATAGTTTACGAAAAAAATATAGTGTTTCATAGTGGCGCACGCACGATTTTCATTCGGGGTTGGGATCAATTCATCTTGTATCTTAATTTTGCAAACTACTCGTATGTCCTAAATAAGAACACTCAATGCAACGATAGATAGATGTGTCTATGTATCACTAATTGTTTAGCCAAAACGGTAAGAAATATCGAATTATTTGATGGGAATGGACCCTTCCCCCCTCAAAACTATAGGTTGGAACCCTAGATTTTTTTTTTTTCAAAATTAATCAATGTCGAACCGTTTTCAGCAGATTTTTCTATATTTGACCAAATTCAGCCGGCGACAGTCCGATATCTTAAATTTTGTCGCGAAAACATATCAACTCAAAGCGAGAAAGTTTTAAGTGGCATTTTAAACCTTAATTTAGGATATGTTTACAAAAAACTGTCAAACCGTTTTCGATTTACGGCCGATTTTTTTATTTTTGTATGGAAAATCATAGAATACTAACAGTACGGAAACGGTCATACCTCTGAGGCGCTAAGCGAAGCGGACGCAGCCTGCTGGGAGGACTAAACGACCACTTAAAACTTTCTCGTTTTAAGTTGATGTGTGGTCGCTACAAAATTTAAAATATCACACCGTGACTTGACAAATTTGATCAATAATTTAGAAATTTGGTCCTAACTCGAAAACGGCTTGACATATTTTACTTCCGATAATATGAAAAACTTACGGCTAGGGTACGACTAGAGTATCCATTATGACTTCGTCCATAATCGTATAGAAATAACTTACGGTTAGGTTACGACTAGAGTATCTATTATGACTTCGTCCATAATCGTATAGAAATAACTTACGGCTAGGGTACAACTAGAGTATCCATTATGACTTCGTCCATAATCGTATAGAAATAACTTACGGCTAGGGTACGACTAGAGTATCTATTATGACTTCGTCCATAATCGTATAGAAATAACTTACGGTTAGGTTACGACTAGAGTATCCATTATGACTTCGTCCATAATCGTAGAGAAATTTCAAATTGTCCATACCAGGTGCTGCAAGAAAAATGACGAGAGGGAGAAATTCGGAGGAGTTATGAAGGATCTTCAGTGCCTGGAAGATAAAATAATAATTGATGAGATGCTTGGAATAAAGGAACATTCGCACCAGACAGTGATAGTGATTAGCGCTGATCGTGAGCTCACAGTGATGCAATGTCTCTCTCACGTGCCGATCTAGTATAAATATGATCCTTCAACTACCTTGAAGAATATTTTTAGTTTTACCGGGCGGATCACTTGTCGGTCACGGCACTGTCACTGCTTACTGTGAATGCTTCTGAAGAGTTGTTATATTGAATATTATCAGGGCTGTGGAGAGAAATTTCAGCTCCGTTGTGGAAAGATAATTTTATCACTTTTGTTCTTTATTTGTGCTGCTTCTTGCTGGCTGGTTTAATACACTTGTATAAAGTTTATATTTTTTTAATAAAAAATTTTATATTGTCATTTATTTTTATTAATTTATTGTAATTTCAAGTATTCAACAAAAGTGGCGCCACCAGCGTCAATGACACGTTGAATACACCAGTTCCCGTAAAATCACTGAAGTTTAACCAAATCCAGCGAGGTTTTACCAAATGGGCGACCACGTTGGTTCGCGCCCTCGTGATGTGTGGTCAATGTGGCCCCGGGTGTGGTCAATGTGGGTAGCTGGTTTCTAAGTTTTCAGCGATTGGGGAGTAAAACCCTGCCTCGAATGACCAAATAGAGATGTTAAAGAGACGTTAAGCAAAAAAAAAAAAATAATAATAATAATAATTCTGATTGATCCCAGGGATGTCCATTCTATTGTTGATAGTAAAATATAGGTTCGATCGGTTCGATCCTCGGAAATGGAATTTTTCAAACAAGTTTCTTTTTCTCAAGATTTTTTTTTTCTCAAAATTTTTAAATGGAATGGTACCAATTTTATTATTTAATATAAACGTTGGAATAAAATAAGGACTAACTTTCATTTACATTTATTGAAAGAAAAAAAATCAGGGGCGGAGATAGAGGGGTGTCTGAATAAGCATTGAATTCTACGCCGAATGGATCCCTCAAACATCAATCTGGAGTGTTGTACATGTGAGCGTCTTTATTGTTGGAAATGATGTGTTCTATAACCCCTTAAATTTTTGCAACGGTTCTTCTTGAAAGTAAAAACCCTTCTGTATCCCTTATTCACGTGTCGAATAGTTACCAGATGTGTCCCATACAAATATCTTCTTGAAAGTCAAAACCCCTTCTGTACCCTTTGCCCCTTAATGTTGTGGCCTCTTTCATACCGCAGGACTACAATCCAGTACACATATTTTTCCCTTATTCATAACGTGTCGAATAGTGTCCAGATGAGTCCCATACAGATGTCCATTGTGCTCTCCATACTCGAGAAATTTATGTTCCAATATATCTCGCTCCATTGTTTCTCGATCAACAAACCAATAATTCTGACCATTCTCTTCCAACTCCCTCATTGGTCGGGTGGTATCTGTAAACATGCATCAATAGGCTTACTCACCAGTAAACAACATTTATTTATTTGACTATCTTAAGGATATATGTATACACTAGCATCCTGCGATCGCGGCTTCGACCGTGCATATTTTAAATGATGTATCATGCTATCTCTCTCGCTCCAATATATTTCTTATGGGGATTGTTTACTTTTCACGATTTCTACGCCTTAAAATTAAAATTTTGCAAAATCCTTTCTTAGTGCACACTTACATGGTGCAACGAAGGTCCCTGCCAAATTTCAAGTCTGTATTAATAGTTTCGTCTCTACGTTGATCAGTCACTCAGGAATTGCCTTTTATATATAAACAAGATTTGTGGAACCAGCTCCCATGGCTCAGTGGTCACTGGACTAGTCTTGCACTCAGGAGAGATAATAATTTGCCTGAATTTTGGATGCTTTGGAAGCCCACTCAGCCTCTTGAGGACAATGATTAGCCATGGAAATAAATGCGCAGAGCGGCCCGGTGCCAGCATTGTAGGTAAAATTGAAAAATTCAATGTAATTGGATAGTTATAGATATTGGGAAAATCCTGCAATGTTGCAGTGAGCACCGGTATTGTGACATAATAACACAATAAAACAGCATTCGTTTATTTATTTGTACATACTACCACCATGATTAAGTTTAGAGATGGTATTTAGGATGTTTGTAGTTATTTTGAAATATTAAATTGAAAAAAAAAATGTATCAACTACAATTAATTTGATGAGACACGAGCACTTTCGTCTGTTACGACATTCTCAAGTGAACTGAGAATGTCGTAACTGACGAAAGCGCTCGTATCTCATCAAATTAATTGTAGTTGATACATAATTTTTTTTTTTCAATTTAATACCACCATGATGCCACCAATTGATGATAATCTGTCAAAAGATTCTTGCTGCAGCAAATCTGCAGACCTAAAACCTTGTCGATAAGTTCACTAAAGGTGTCACATCCCAAATACCGCTAGAGAATCTCTAATAGCTGTAACAAACCACATTTAAAGAGAACTCTGTTCGCATTTGCTACAGAGACAGACCGACACACTTCGTCCACACAATAGTCGGTTCTATGCAACGGTAGACCTGGTCTCTAAAAGGATTTCCAGCCAAGGACCATCAACTTCACTCGGGAGCCCTGTCAATCAATGACTTTTCATCGGTGCAGCAACCACTTCCAGCCTCGTTACTCTACTACTACTCATGGCAGAAATAGAAATTAATTTGGGACCAGTTTGGTTCCATGAACAACAACAACCCATACACTTACATGGTATGACCGCTGCAAATTTATCCGGATTACTATTGATAAGTCTTGATTTGAGGGTTCTTCTTCCTACACCTTGACATCCTACTAAAGCGATAGTTCTACGTTTGATGGGTGGCATTTTGGTTACCTCTTCATAGAGGGATAGTTCGGCTTTATCAAATTCGGTACTTCGTTTGGTTTCGTACATTTTCTTTTGTTTCTTTTTGGATATCTGAAAGAAAGAATAAAATCGTTTCTTTTTCAGAAAAAACGCTGAAACACGTTTTGTTCTTTTTCATTTCGAGTAATTTAAATCTGCTAATATTTTCATTTATTTATTCTTAGACCGATTTGCAAATGAGCAGTTTTATACATTTCCCCAACCAGAGATATCAGGAAACGTTTTAGTGCTATGCCTCGACAAAAAAATCTTATATAAGGGAAATGTGTATTTAAAGCCTACTTGAAGTCATTGAAAAATGCTTGTCAGGGTTCAAGCATCTTGAAAACTACAGAACTACACAGTTCGAGATTTGGTATTCTTAATTATCCACATTGCGAGCTTGCTCGGTTACAGATTTTTGGGGATTTCAATATTTTTTTTTCATGACTTGTGTTGTTTTTTACTCTACAAAACAATACCTTGAATGTTTTTTTAAAAATTATGATCAATCCAAAATATCTTCGCGATTGACCCGAAATCGTTCCACGATCGAACGGTTGGGCATCCCTGCTGTAGATAGATTTTTTTTTTTCAAAAAGATATTTTTTATGCAAAATAAGGACAGAGTGAAATAAAGTTACCCTGGTTCCACAAATGCTAATTTTATGAACATAATCTGCTTCAGGTGGGACAAAGGCTTTTCTTCTTTCTTCTAATTCCTGAGATGGTATCAAACCAATTTGACCTTCTGGAAGAACTAATTTGGCTTGCCACCAATTTGGATCTTTGTTATTTAGAATCTGAAAATTAAGAGTTCAACTTATAACATCTTATTACAACATAAATGATTATTATATTAATAAATACTCAAACAATAATAGAAATATTTTAATAGAAGTTCTTCGTCTTTCATCCATATAACGGAACTTTTAGACATTTCTTTAGATGTAAAACAAATTTAGTTAGCCAACACTTAGCCAGCGTATATGGCACATTGAATACACCAGTTCCAGTTAGATCACTGAAGTTAAGCAACGTCCAGCGAGGTTGTACCATGTGGGTGGCCACGTGGGTTCGCGCCTTCGTGATGCTGGCTATTTTGCCGGCCCAACCCAGGCTGGGTGAGGTCAATGTGAGTAGCTGGTTTGTAAGTTCCCAGTGAATGGAGGGTGAAACCCCCGTCTTGAATGACCAATAGATGTTAAAGAGACGTTGAGCCAAATTAAAAAAAAAGCAATTAACACGTTTACGTTCATTTTGCAGCCAGACTCTGATGCCAGTTCTCACCAAAAATTTTGGTAACCCCAGCACAGGCTCTGGGCCAATGAATTTTGTTTTTTTCAAATCCTTTTTCTAATAGGTTCGCCCTCTTACCTGGAGAATGTCTCCATGGGAGAATGACAGTCCAATTTCTTTACATGGTAACAGCGAGTCTTCGGTGGGATCATAATTGAATAAAGCTCGCATATAACACTGAAACCGAAAACAGAGATAAAGGATAAGTAAAAATGAGACATTTGAAAATTTAAAACCTTGTACACCGGAGCTGAGGGTAGGGTTACCAAACGTTGGACATGTCCTACTTCTTGCATATTTGTCCTGCCTGTTTTATTTTCAGAAAATGTACTGCTTTTTTGAGTTTTTAAAAATATTTTTAAAAAAATGTCAAATCACCTGTATAAAAATAACGTGCGCAGAGATGAAGGTAAATAATGTGTAATGAGGTGATTTTCAGAATGCAGAGCTCTGAAAAGTAAGGGCACTATGTGCAGTAGTTTATGACAACAATTTACAAAACACTGTATTGTACATATGTAAAACTCCTGAATACCTACTTTTTTTATATCATAAATCGACACGTCCTGTTTTTTTTTAAATTGTGCTGCTTTTTCATGCGAAATGTCCTGCTTTTGAAAATATTCATCAAGTAACTCTAGTTGCGGGGTAATATAGCATTCGATTGAAGTCATTATTTTAAATGTTTTTTTTATTATTATTAAATCGGTTGCAGGTCTTTGTTGAGACTGATTGCAATTATTACTAAAACATTTATTATTATTAAACTGGTTGTAGGTCTCTGTTGAGACTGCAATTATCACTGTGACCTTTATTTAGATCTATTGTGATCAGTATTTCGAATAGGATGGGATGGAGTTATATTCAAACCAACAGTCTCCCGGTTACAAAATCCTCCGCCTCAAGTAACAGAGGTACTGAGGCTGTTCTATAAATGGGTCTTAATTAGTGCCCAAAAAATGATCAGACAATTCTAAGACCATAATAAATGTCCATATAGTAAGTTTCGTCTAAATGAGACAAACTCTTCAACAGTTGCAGACTTTTAAAGAAAAATTCATTCATTCAATAGTGACATCATCGTGTCGAAGGTGGCCAGATTGTATGAGACAGCAGATTCAGATAAGTTGTAATCTACTGCTAAAGTTTTCAATTGTCATCATAAATGTGTTCTTGGAGGCTGATAATTGACATAAGCCTCAAGAACCATGACACTCATTGTATTATATACCTTTTTTTTTAAATTTGGCTTAACGTCTGTTTAACATCTATTGGTCATTCAAGACGGGGGTTTTACTCTCCATTCGCTGGAAACTTGCAAACCAGCTACCCACATTGACCTCACCCAGCCTGGGTTGGGCCGGAAAAAAGAGCCAACGATACGTGGTGTTCGCAAGCGGTCACCCATCCAAGTATTGGCCACGCCAGATGTTGCTTAACTTCAGTGATCTGAAGTTAAGCAACGTCGGGCAATTACGTCAGTAACACAGGAAAATGAGTCACAAACATAATGATATTACCAAGTTGCTTTCGGTGTTATTTTACACAATCAGCACAGGTGGCTCGGCCTGTGAGGATGTAATCCTCAAGTAACTTCTCACAATCTCAAATTTTATAAATGATATAAATGGCGATCGGTAAACCGTTCTTACCACTGGTTTAATGGACAGACTGAAATCTTCTCCTCTCGGTGCAATAGTAAATTTAATATCCTTCCCAGATTTGACAACTTGGATTTGTAGGTCTTCCGGACTGTTCACATTTTCACCATTCACTTCTAAGATGACGTCACCTACTTTCAACAAACCTTGTTTATCAATTAAACTTCCGGCCATAATTCGGGCAATTATTAAATTACCATTGTCATCTTGTTCAACCGTCAATCCCTGAAAATAAAAATGATTTGAGATAAGAAATAATTTAACTTTTAAAATAAATTAAAACGAAACACTTGCCAAAAACACTATTTATTATTATTTATGAAGAAACTAGTTTCGAATCATTTGATTCATCATCATCATCATCAGATTGACTCTAGAGTCAACTTCCATCTTTAGACTCGACTAAACTGATGATGAATCGAATGATTCAAAACTAGTTTCTTCATAAATAATAATAAATAATGTTTTTGGTGAGTGATTTGTTTTAATTTATTTTATTATTATTATTATTCAGTGGCGGCTGCTCCTTAAGGGCAAAGGGGCACAGCCCCCCCAAAAAATTACAGAANTGCAAATTCCAAAGCCTATCATTGGAAGAGGAATTAAATGGAAACCAAATCTAAATATGACTCAAATTTCGATATATTAGTCAGGTAATCCAAAAAATCAAGTTCTATCAAAAAAATCAAGTTCATGTAGCCCCCCAAGCTAAATATTCACGGGCCGCCACTGTTATTATTATTATTTTCTAATTTATTACTCTTAAACGTCTCTTAATGATCTATTGGTCATCAAGACTGGGGGTTTTACCCTCCATTCACTGGAAACTTGCAAACTAGCTACCTACATTGACCTCACTCAGCCTGGGTTGGGCCGGAAAAAATCCAGCATCACGAGGGCGCGAACCCACGCGGACACCCACATGGTAGAACCTCGATGGACGTTGCTTAACTTCTGTAATCTAACGGGAACTAGTGTATTGAACGTGCCATAGACGCTGGCTATGATAAATTTATTTTAAAAGTGAATATTTTTTAACACTTATAATTATTAACATGTTATTCAAAGATTTAATTTAAGACTGGCTAATATTTTTAGTGGTGGATTTTACCAGTAGCGCACACAAGGGGGTCCCCTTCCCCTTGTGTGCGAATCCCGAAGGGCAATCCAACATACCAAAGGCTCATCTGCATATCTTTTCAAATGCACTTCTTTGTACTCGCTGGTTTCCATGGTAACTCCATTGTTATTATCTTTAGAAGATTTTCTTGTGGACATGATTGCTGGTCGTTGGTATTTTCTTCCTAGGACTTTTCTTTCAGCTATGTGATCATGAGTGGTCAACAATGCCTGAAATCAAACCAAATACAAAAAGGGAATTGTAGTAATGTAGTATGGATAGTATTATACATCTCTGGATCAAGAATAAAAATCTCGACATCTTTCAACACTCATCAAAAGAACCAACAAAGAAGTTCAAGGAGACTTAATACGAATGGTGAAAGATTATAATTAATGTTTACAAGTTATGAGTGATCATAACACAAACAACGACAAATATAAGGGATTGCTAAGCATCCCAACAGTCAGTCAAGTCAGAGAGAGGTGTCACGAGATCACAGGCTGGTTATAAGTTATGAGTGATCATAACACAAACAACGACAAATATAAGAGACTGCTTAGCATCCCAACAGTCAGTCAAATCAGAGAGAGGTGACACGAGATCACAAGCTGGTTATAAGTTATTCTACAACCTCTCTGGAGCGTTCCTCATTCCATCATCTTCCATACAGGTTGGATTTGACGCAAAGGACAATAAACCACAAGTCCTACGATAGTATGTGTAGGCAAAGGTTACCCACAAAAACCAGCCCCGGTAGCTCAGTGGTCTCAGCGTCTGCCTGGTAATTCAGCGGTCGCGGGTTTAAAACGTAGCCGGGGCGTGGTATGTTATCCTTTATATGAGATTTTGATCACAAAATAATACGACTTGGGCTTACTGCTGGCAGAACAACAAGACCCGTAAGACTATATAGTAAGTTTACATTATTGTGATATAATGTGGGGGCTTTTATTCTGCAAAGTGACACAGGGGTTAAAAAATCCCCCCCCCNACCCCCCCCCCCCCAAACAAAAAATATTACGTTTTAAGGTACCTACGTGGAATCCAAAAATCGAATAAAAAAAACCGCTCGTTCGCCGCCCCTCGTACCCTGTGCACTGTTCGCCTTGAGCAATACATTTGTCACTCAGCGTTCACCGATTTTAATGAAATTTTGAATGTAGGTCCCCGTTGGGTAGGAAACCAGCTTCATTAGGTGACGGTCCTAAGCTCGTGAAAATACAGAAGGGTTGGTGTTAGGAAGAGCATCCAGCCTTTAAACACATCTACAAATCACAGTTTTTACACACGGATACAATGAGAAGCAAGCGCAGGTTACCGTACCAAGAAGGGATACAGTTAAAGAGAGTAGGCGCTGAAGAGAAGATTGTGGTATGGTAGAATTAAGGAAGGCAACCCCAAATAAAATTGGGAAGTCAAAGAAGAAGAAAAAGAATACAAACTACAAATCTTACTTTAAAATGTGGTTTTGTAATAATTGAATTAAGTACTTTTGCGTCTAAACTTTGTTTCTGTGATAAATATTTGGACAGGTCAGCCGCTAGTACTGTTGAATGGAGCGATTCTGGTTCAGGGACTTGGCTTTCAGCACTTTCAAGATTGTCCTGGATCTGAAATGAGAAATACGAGTATTAAAAGATTGGCTCAGTAGTCATCATCATCATCATCATCATCATCATCATCAAATAAAAGTGGCCTTCAACCGCTAACTAGCGGCCAACAATATATTACACTTCAACCTAAGTTGTAGTCTTCAATTTCTTGTATGAAACTGATATGAATAGGAACCTAATTTCAAGTTCTAGCTCTTTCCATTCTGGTTTTAGGCAGAACCGCTAAAAAGCTGCTTTCAAACTCTAATTAGAGGCCAACAATATATTACACTTCAACCTAAGTTGTATTCTTCAATTTCTTGTATGAAATTGATATGAATAGGCATCAAGTTTAAAGTTCTAGCGATTACCGTTCTCATTTTAAGCAGGATTTGCGAAAACCGCTAAAAAGCGGCATAAAATTGTCAACGATGTATTCGATTTCCACCAAAAGCTTATTTTGCCGTTCATGGCATACAAATGACATGCATATCAAATTTCAAGTCTCTAGCCGTTCTTGAGATATCTTGTTCACAGACAGACACACGCACGGACCAATGACTGAAACTTGTGATTTGGGCTCTGGGGACCCCGAAACGTGTTTTGGCATTGAAAACTCGACATCGAAAATTTCAGCCCATTACAATACTTTCCTTTTTATAGGATAAGGATAGTAAAAGTGATGGGGATGCATTTTTTTTTTTTTNATTATTTTTTTTTTTTTTTTTTTTTTTCAAAATTTCCCCAAAAACGGTGCATATATTCTAAAATACATTTAAACCTTATGAACATTCCAAGCAGTATTAAGGAGAACACTAAGCAGTGACAGTGCCGGCAAGTGATTCCCATTGATTGTGAACTCACAGTGATGCGCTGTCACGTGCAAGTCAATTATGAGTATGTTCCTTTAATTGACTGGAAGAATATTTTTAGTTTTCCAGGACGGATCACTTGCCAGTCGCGGCATTGTCACTGCTTAGTGTGAATGCTCCTTTATGTTCCTTCAACTGACTGGAAGAATATTTTTAGTTTTCCAGGGCAGATCACTTGCCAGTCGCGGCATTGTCACTGCTTAGTGTGAATGCTCCTTTATGCGTTTAGTTCGCAGAATCAATAACAGGTAACACAAGATAAACAGGTGGCGTCTCTCATAATTATATTTTAAGAAAACAGGTCATTAGACTTCTTAAAATGAGATTCAAACTTCTTCTCAATACTCCACAGTCATAGATTTATACAGGGCGTGACCCATGGAATTTCATCCTCATGAATTTGAGATATTTACCAATATTGGGGGGCATGGAAGGGATCGGGATTATCAGCATCTTCCAATAATCTAATCGTCCTCACTATGGCCGATTGTACGCGCCAGGACGACCGCATATCATCCAGTTTCAGCCACGGGTCATCAATACCTGTTTGGTACAACCCCATATCAACCCTGGTTCCACTATTTTTCAAACCTGAATCTAGTTATGGGGGAGCATTTGATTTATGAGACAAAGATCCCTGTAATAACATCAACATCTTAGTAGTCAGGTGTCCTCAGAGTAGCATAATAATTGCCATCCATTGAGGACAAAATATTTTTGGTTTATTATTTTCAATAATGAACCTTTGTAATCGTCACGAAAAATTAATTAGCCCCCCCCCCCCTCTAAATTTGATATTATACGCTTCAAGTACGTAGTAGAATCCAAAAATCGAATAAAAAAAAAATCCGTTTGTCCGCCGCGATAGGCACTTTTGCCACTTATCGTTGACCGATTTGGATGAAATATAGGTCTAAATATTGGTATATAGGTCCCATTTGGGCTCTAATTGTGCCTCGAAAGTTTTGGGTGCAATCGAATACACCCTTGATGATTTGCCACTATTTAGAGGTTTTCATTATTGCTATCTAAAAGGAGAATGATAAGAGCTAGAGATTTGAAATTATCTATGTATGTCATATTTGGGGTCTCAGTTAGCTCCGAAACTTTCAATCAAATATACCGCTGGCGATTTTTACCGCTTTAAAGCGGCTTTCATTAATCCTGTCTAAAAAGAGAATGGTAAGAATCAGGGACTTCAAATTTAGTAGGTATGTTACATTTAGAGTCTAATTACGCCCCAGATTTGGAATCGTCACGAGACCCCCCCCTCAATTTTTTTCGTGGGGAGGGGTATTTTTTTCTATCTTAGCATATGCCAGCAAATTATTCCTAACGAAGATAAAAGAGAAAATTAAGTATGCTACAGATCTGTGCGATATTTTCAATAAATGGTATTTACGTAATTTCACACAGGTTAGCTTTCAGTGGTTGTACAAGTCATATTGGCCCCACTAAGGGTCCCTAAATCTACCAAAGACACCCTCTCACAAATTTAGGCAGGGGGGGCATGGGACCTCCGTTATAAGCAATCATAAGACTATGGCTCCGTGGATTTTAAACCTATACTTAGTATGGAAGAACTATACTTTGGGTTCATCAGGAGACCCGCAGATGTACCTGAGGGATATTAAAAATATAACTGGACTAAAGGCCCCCCTCTCCCAAAGACTTCAAGCTGGGTCTATCAGGTGCACCACTTATGCCCCTAAGGGATCTTGAACCTATGTATATACAGATATATGGCCTGAAGGGCTCCCTGGAAGAATTCACTTTGGGTCCACCATAGTAAATCCTGCTATACATGGCCTGAAATCCGTCAGAGGCCCCGACTTTTTTGACTGAGGTGCCTGGGGAAAAATATTTACTTTTATCGTTTTACGAGGCCTCTCCCATTTTTTATTCCTGCGCCTCCGCCGCGCGCGCCGCCACGGACAGCGTTTAAGTATTCACAGCTCTGGTCTTTAGTTTCATTTAATTGGGCAAAAAGAGGTCCCTTTTGGGATCGCAGGGCAAGTTATTTTTTCATTCGGTAATCTGATACAACTTTTATAATCCAACCGAGCATATACAAGGTGGGGGCAGAAGATAATCTTTTTCGGGCAAACCGTTCGGAATTTGATGTATACCTACTCAGCATTGCAGAATCAAAGTGGAATCCACAAGCGATTGGTTTTACATAAAAAGTCCACATAAACAAGGTGGGGGCAGAAGATAATCTTTTTCAGGCAAACCGTCCGGAATTTGATGTATACCTACTCAGCATTACAGAATCAAAGTGGACTTCACAAGCGATTGGTTTTACATAAAAAGTCCACATAAACAAGGTGGGGGCAGAAGATAATCTTTTTCGAGCAAACCGTCCGGAATTTGATGTATACCTACTCAGCATTACAGAATCAAAGTGGACTTCACAAGCGATTGGTTTTACATCTCATAAGTGGATGGCCTAACCCCCCTCCCCCAGTTTGTCTCGACTGTGGAGAAAAGAAAACAATTCAGAGTCGGATACAGTTCTCCAGTTGAGGGGGGCGATCTAGGTTCCAAATTATAATCGTCATGGAAGTCTGTAATATTTCAAACACCAAATTTGAGAAAAGTGTTTTGACATTCAATTCCTTCAGGTGTGGGGGAGAATCCCCCCCCGCTCCCGACCTGTATCCACTGGTGTATCAATTGAATTAGGTACTCCAAATATCTGCATTATAAATCTGGCTTTGATAAAATTCCTTTATTATGAAATGACTCCCCAGCCCCCGAACTATCTTATTTGTCTAATTTTTTCCAAATGTTTTCCACTCCATCTCAATAAACAAAAATGCAAAATAACAAATTTTCAGTTGAAAACGAGTGAGGTCTACATTTAACAGAACTAATATTACTACTTACATTAAAATACTAATCTGAACACTGAACTTGTAAAATAGAAAAATGTATTGATTTGATTTTTTTAAAAAAAATGACTGCCTCTTTTTGGCTTAACGTCTGTTCAACATCTATTGAGATTGACTGTTGACTCAGCAGGTAAATTCACTTCAAAAAAGCAAACGTATAAAGGCTCGCATAACAAATTGATTGAAAAAAACATTTTACAATTTTGTGAAAAAAGAAAATTTTGTCAGGTATAAAAATAAAATTATGTTTATAGCAATAAAAATATTTACAAAAAGTCTCTGGGCGTGCGCGCGTGATGTTATTTTTGCGTTCACCGCGCGTATATGAAAAGTATGTTCATCTGGCCCAACCCAAGCCAAGGTTTATGTTGTCAAGGTGAGGACCAGAGGAGAAGGTAGAGAGGAAGTGGTACTCTATCTCTAAACACGTAGGTAACATTGGAGGGGGGTGACTACCAGTAACTTATAGTATTTGATATGGCATGTGAAGAGTGAGAGAATTTGTATACAGGGTGTGAACATTGAGTCTGTCATCTCAACCTGTTAAACAGAGTGCCCAAAATCCGGGCCCAGGACTGAAAAGTTACGGGCCCCTATACAAAAATCCTTAAAAGCAAATAACCTAAACATTAAATATAAGTATCCATGATGTATAATATAAACTAATGATGTTAAATTACTTCTATTAATAACAAATCATGATCAATTAATCAAATCAATCAAGTTTAATTTAAATTAAACTGTATAAACTAGGTAATAGAGGTGGTAAAAGCTTGAAAAAAGATAATACACTGAAAATCGACATTCTTTATTGGAATTCCGGGCCCTCCGAATACCCCGGGCCCGGGTGGATTCTCCCCTTCCCCCTCCCCTCTCGGTGGGCCTGGGAGTGCCTATGCCTACTCTCTTTAACTGTACGCTGATTCTTTCCTGGATGGAACCCTCATTTGCTTCTCACAGTATTCAAACTGTTATATGGTTATGACTTTGGTTGAAAGTATAGCTTTCTAAAGGCTGGATGCTCTTCCTAACACCAAAACTTCACACGGGTTTAGGACCGTCACCTCATGAAGCTGCCTTGATCCCCTTAGAGGCTATATTCTACATACGTGGTCACATTAAATTATGAAGCCACATATTATCCAAAAGAGCCGATTGTACGTCAGCAGGCTCCGGATCTGGATGGCACAAAACCAATCAAATCTAATAACGTAAGGCCTCTCGTCAGAAAGCTGTGAAACAATGAATACAGATGGATGCACTTCGAACAAAATCGTGCGAATGCCATCGTCCATTGCTGAGGGCATCCTCGCATCCGCCCTTTAAAAAAACTGTTTCAAACCAAAGACGAGAAGTCATCAGCAAATTGCAGTTACTACGAATTGATACTATGAGAAGAAAGCGAGTGTTACCTTGCCACGAAATGGTACAGCTAAGTAGGTATAGAAGAGAAGGGTTTGGCAAAATAGACTTAGGGCAGGGGCGCCCCCCCCCTTGGCAAGATGAAGTAATTTTATTCCACTAAATAACTTATGGCTTATATATTTTTCTCATTTTGATTTTATAAATACAATGAGAATGATTTTATAAATTCAAATAAAATATTCCAGATATATAACGTTATAACAACACCCCGCACTCTTCTCGTCAATTGTCTACCTTGTTTAAACAGTCCAGGGATAGTAAAAATGCCGCTACGAGGGCTCTATTCCCAACCACTAACTACATGTTCCGGCCATTTTGCACTATACGTAAAGCTCATCTCACGTTAACATGAATTTTTTTTATAATTTCCAAAGACAACTTGCATGATGTTGTTAAAAAATGTTATAGTTTAAATCACTTATGTATGAAAAAAACAATGCAGATTTAGAGTACAGATCTTCAATTTTTGACTCCTAATTATTAAAAAAAATCCCGGCAGAGGCCCCTCGACCCTCCGCCCCCTGTACCTGGGGGTATTCCATACCCCCCGAAAATATCCCCTCTAAAAGTGCTTCACCCCAACCCCCCTAAATCCGCCCCTGACTTAGGGAAGGCAAATTGGGAAAAGGTGACGTCAAAAAAAAAAAGAAACAAAATACAGACTACAAATCTTACTTTAAAATGTGGTTCCCATGGAAGACTCAAAATTAAGGAAAGCAACGCCGACCCCAAATAGAATTCGGAAAGGGTGGAGTTCAAGGGCGTAGCCAGCATCTCGCCTAGGGGGGGGGCAGGAGGGAGGGGGTGGGGGTCGATAAAGTAAATCGTTACTTATTTAATAATATACCCCCAGGGGTAACTGATGATTCAGTTATTGGGGGGGGGCGACTCCAGGGCCCGAGCAAGTGGTTGATGATCCCTGGATAGTTACAAGTATCAGTAACGTCCCAGGAAGTAGTGTGGTAACATTTTAATACCGCATGAACATCAACTGCGATCTCCCAATGGAGAAAAAAGGATTTTTATTCAGACCTCTGAAAAACGCTACCTCCTGGGGGCACTAAGGCACCTCTGGAGCCACCGCTAGAAGTGACAGCATGCAAGCCGGTAGTGATCGCAGGGAGACAAGAAGAATGCGGCAGACTGCGACCGCGATACCCGAAAACAATCAAAATGCCGACACAAATGATAACAGTCCAAACGATACGACAAAGTTGCCACAGTTACATTTGATTGTTCACAGTAGAGCTGTTGGATTAGGGACAAAATTCGGCATTTATCGTATTTCGGTGCTTGATGACTTTTTTGCTTCCAAAAATCATTTTATCTAGTGTAAATTTAAGTTGCCCCTTCCGTGCTGCATACTCTGAACAAGAAGACTCAGAGTGAGCATGTGCATAATGCACCCAGTATTAGATACCTGAATGTATTCCCATTTAATTACCCATTCACTTATCAGACATTACCTAACAAAAAGTGTAGGGTAACAATATGACTTTTTAACAACTATTAACCCTCAGTCTGCCCATGTCAACCCCATCTTTAGTCTTCATTTTATTTCCATCACATAGAAAGGTCCTCCTCACTTTTTTTTATGTTTTTTTTTAAAAAAAATTTGGTTTAACGTCTCTTTAACATCTATTGGTCATTCAAGACGGGGGTTTCACCCTCCATTCGCTGGAAACTTGCAAACCAGCTACCCACATTGACCTCACCCAGCCTGGGTTGGGCCGGAAAAATAGCCAGCATCACGAGGTCGCGAACCCACGTGGACATCCACATAGTACAACCTCGCTAGACGTTGCTTAAATTCAGTGATCTATCGGGAACTGGTGTATTCAACGTGCCATACACGCTGGCTAATTTTTTTTTATGTTTAAATCTTTGAATAACATGTTAATTTTAATCAAAGAAAGAAAAACCTTTAGAACACTTGGTAGAACTATCAAATACAAGATATGAAAATGATAAAAAAACACTTGACTTTATGTTCATACTAAAATTTGTAGAACATAAAGTCAAGTGTTTTTAATTATTTTCATTTCTTGTATTTCTTGTTGTTAATTTTAAGTGTTAATATTTTGTATGACTTTTTTATGTTTACTACTCGTTGTCATTGATTAAGAGAGCAAACCAGCTTCATAAGCTGATGGTAGGCACCGGGCGGGAGCAAGTCAGTTTCATTAGGTGACGGTCCTAAGACCGAGTAAATACACAAGGATTGGTGTTAGGACTGACATCCAAGTCTTTGAAAAACTCTGCTTTAAACCAAAAATAGAAAGTCATCGACAAATTGTAGTTACTACAGATTGATACAATGAGAACCAGGAGAGGGGTACCATGCCAGTAAAGGATACAGCTAAACAGAGAAGGTACTGAAAAGAAGGTTGTGGCATGGCAGAATTAAGGATGACAACGCGAACCTCAAATAGGTGAAGGTGAAGTTCAAGATGAAAAAGATGGAAAGATTAATGGATTGGAAGAAATTACCCCTTCCCATTTCGTATCAAATGCAGGCCGACGAGAGGGGGGAATCCCCCCCAGGCCCGGGATTTCCTAAGAGGTCCGGTGAGAAAATTGTCATAATGAAAATTTTCAAGTTTTTTCTGAATAATAAATAAATCAACTTAAAAAGTTTTGAAATTTTTTCAAACACACAAAATCAGAAGTTTACCTATATTGGGCCAATAAGGGACAATGGCTATTGCAGGACACTGACTTTAAAATATAGTGCGACCTTTCAGCTTGTACAGCAATCATAAATATTGGTATATTTCGTAAACATTAACATCTGATAATCGAATTACTTGTTGTCAAGAAGAAGCGTTTTCACATCAACTAAGTGAATTGCCTACTTTTACTTTTATTACTGCCCATACGGTGATTTTAGATAAAAGAATATTAGAGGGGCCCGTAAATTTTTCCCTCAGCCCGGATTTTCCGTCAACGCCTCCGATCAAATGGGTTAAACCTCGCCCACATTTTTCCTCTTTTGTATTCAAAATGCGTGCCTGTTAACCTGTGCATCCGTCTTGTGACTCTACAGACTACAGACAGGTACAACAGGTTGTTGAGACGACAGGTGAGTTTGGGTTATTATTTAGGGTTGAATGTATCTCCTATCGTTCTGTATTGAATACAAAAGATATAATATCTTTTAAAAATAGTTTCAAAATGTTTCCATATTGATGGCGGCTTTTGACAAATTTGTATTTAGACGATGTTAATGTTTACCGAACGCGTAATTTCTATCAATCAATTTATGAGTTGCAAAGTTTCCACGAGGAAAAGTAAATCATAATTGAGGGTGACATCCTCACGGGCAGGGTCCACCCGAACTGATAGTGTAAAATCTATACTTATAAAACGCAAAGCCTATTTGGTATACTGACTGACTGGCCGACCGATAACAAAGTACCTCCACGAGACTTGGCACACAGATCCCTTTTAGTATTTAGGTGCGTAAAAAGAAAGGAAAAGTTCAAGTGGAAGCAAGTTACCGCCAAAAATGACTATTTTTGGCGGGTCTTTATGTAATTATTTTCCGGACAAACTTAAGGAGATAATGAAAAATGACCGAGAATAGACCTCCCCAAAATAGTATATAAGGACCCCATAAAAAATATAAAATTTGAAATTTTCCGGTTTCTACCCGATTTATGGACGGGTTTCACCACCAAAAAATCGGAATTGAGAAGTACCACTTTGGGATGAGAAAGCTGAAATTTAATACGAAGGTGTTCCGCAGGAAAAAAAATTAATACCCTTGACTAAAATATTGAATTTTCTAAATAGGAGCGGTGCTCACTCTGGGGGCCGGTTCCACCAAAAAAACCAAAATTAAGAAGTATCACTTCATAATGAGCGAGAAATCTGAAAATTAATACGAAGGTGCTCCGCAGTGCAAAAAGTAATATCTTTGAATAAAATATCGAATTTTCCAGATTGGAGCCATGCGCACCCTTGGGTCGGTTCCACCAAAAATCCACGATTGAGAAGTACCACTTCCAAACTTGAGAAGATTTAATGTCGCTATCCCCAAATTGTTGTTGAATTTCATAACCGTAGCGAAGCGCGGGCAAACAGCTAGTTTTCTCGTGACGTCAGAATTGTCTGCCAAGAACATAGATTGTCGCCTTAATTACCATGAATAATAATTACTCTCTGACCTCTGAGTAGATGACTAATTGAAACTATTACTCAGCGATGCTCTCGTGACGTCAGAATTTCCTCACAAGAACATACCTTGTCTTCTTCAATATCATGAATAATAATTACTCTCTGACCAGAGTAGATGACTAATTGAAACTATTACTCAGCGATGCTCTCGTGACGTCAGAATTTTCTCACAAGAACATACCTTGTCTTCTTAAGTATCATGAATAATAATTACTCTCTGACCAGAGTAGATGACTAATTGAAACTATTACTCAGCGATGCTCTCGTGACGTCAGAATTTCCTCACAAGAACATACCTTGTCTTCTTAAGTATCATGAATAGTAATTACCCTCTGACCAGAGTAGATGACTAATTGAAACTATTACTCTGCGATGCTCTCGTGACGTCAGAATTTCCTCGCAAGAACATAGCTTGTCTTCTTNAGATCAGAGGTGTTACACTCGGTAGATAGATGACAGACACCAGGTACCAAGTCAAACAGGAACCCCAATGTACATTAATTAAGTTTCTACAAGTATGTCCTATATTTGGTGACCTTTCCATTTAACCTCTTAATGAATGAATGCAGATCAGAGGTGTTACACTCGGTAGATAGATGACAGACACCAGGTACCAAGTCAAACAGGAACCCCAATGTACATTAATTAAGTTTCTACAAGTATGTCCTATATTTGGTGACCTTTCCATTTAACCTCTTAATGAATGAATGCAGATCAGAGGTGTTACACTCGGTAGATAGATGACAGACACCAGGTACCAAGTCAAACAGGAACCCCAATGTACATTAATTAAGTTTCTACAAGTATGTCCTATATTTGGTGACCTTTCCATTTAACCTCTTAATGAATGAATGCAGATCAGAGGTGTTACACTCGGTAGATAGATGACAGACACCAGGTACCAAGTCAAACAGGAACCCCAATGTACATTAATTAAGTTTCTACAAGTATGTCCTATATTTGGTGACCTTTCCATTTAACCTCTTAATGAATGAATGCAGATCAGAGGTGTTACACTCGGTAGATAGATGACAGACACCAGGTACCAAGTCAAACAGGAACCCCAATGTACATTAATTAAGTTTCTACAAGTATGTCCTATATTTGGTGACCTTTCCATTTAACCTCTTAATGAATGAATGCAGATCAGAGGTGTTACACTCGGTAGATAGATGACAGACACCAGGTACCAAGTCAAACAGGAACCCCAATGTACATTAATTAAGTTTCTACAAGTATGTCCTATATTTGGTGACCTTTCCATTTAACCTCTTAATGAATGAATGCAGATCAGAGGTGTTACACTCGGTAGATAGATGACAGACACCAGGTACCAAGTCAAACAGGAACCCCAATGTACATTAATTAAGTTTCTACAAGTATGTCCTATATTTGGTGACCTTTCCATTTAACCTCTTAATGAATGAATGCAGATCAGAGGTGTTACACTCGGTAGATAGATGACAGACACCAGGTACCAAGTCAAACAGGAACCCCAATGTACATTAATTAAGTTTCTACAAGTATGTCCTATATTTGGTGACCTTTCCATTTAACCTCTTAATGAATGAATGCAGATCAGAGGTGTTACACTCGGTAGATAGATGACAGACACCAGGTACCAAGTCAAACAGGAACCCCAATGTACATTAATTAAGTTTCTACAAGTATGTCCTATATTTGGTGACCTTTCCATTTAACCTCTTAATGAATGAATGCAGATCAGAGGTGTTACACTCGGTAGATAGATGACAGACACCAGGTACCAAGTCAAACAGGAACCCCAATGTACATTAATTAAGTTTCTACAAGTATGTCCTATATTTGGTGACCTTTCCATTTAACCTCTTAATGAATGAATGCAGATCAGAGGTGTTACACTCGGTAGATAGATGACAGACACCAGGTACCAAGTCAAACAGGAACCCCAATGTACATTAATTAAGTTTCTACAAGTATGTCCTATATTTGGTGACCTTTCCATTTAACCTCTTAATGAATGAATGCAGATCAGAGGTGTTACACTCGGTAGATAGATGACAGACACCAGGTACCAAGTCAAACAGGAACCCCAATGTACATTAATTAAGTTTCTACAAGTATGTCCTATATTTGGTGACCTTTCCATTTAACCTCTTAATGAATGAATGCAGATCAGAGGTGTTACACTCGGTAGATAGATGACAGACACCAGGTACCAAGTCAAACAGGAACCCCAATGTACATTAATTAAGTTTCTACAAGTATGTCCTATATTTGGTGACCTTTCCATTTAACCTCTTAATGAATGAATGCAGATCAGAGGTGTTACACTCGGTAGATAGATGACAGACACCAGGTACCAAGTCAAACAGGAACCCCAATGTACATTAATTAAGTTTCTACAAGTATGTCCTATATTTGGTGACCTTTCCATTTAACCTCTTAATGAATGAATGCAGATCAGAGGTGTTACACTCGGTAGATAGATGACAGACACCAGGTACCAAGTCAAACAGGAACCCCAATGTACATTAATTAAGTTTCTACAAGTATGTCCTATATTTGGTGACCTTTCCATTTAACCTCTTAATGAATGAATGCAGATCAGAGGTGTTACACTCGGTAGATAGATGACAGACACCAGGTACCAAGTCAAACAGGAACCCCAATGTACATTAATTAAGTTTCTACAAGTATGTCCTATATTTGGTGACCTTTCCATTTAACCTCTTAATGAATGAATGCAGATCAGAGGTGTTACACTCGGTAGATAGATGACAGACACCAGGTACCAAGTCAAACAGGAACCCCAATGTACATTAATTAAGTTTCTACAAGTATGTCCTATATTTGGTGACCTTTCCATTTAACCTCTTAATGAATGAATGCAGATCAGAGGTGTTACACTCGGTAGATAGATGACAGACACCAGGTACCAAGTCAAACAGGAACCCCAATGTACATTAATTAAGTTTCTACAAGTATGTCCTATATTTGGTGACCTTTCCATTTAACCTCTTAATGAATGAATGCAGATCAGAGGTGTTACACTCGGTAGATAGATGACAGACACCAGGTACCAAGTCAAACAGGAACCCCAATGTACATTAATTAAGTTTCTACAAGTATGTCCTATATTTGGTGACCTTTCCATTTAACCTCTTAATGAATGAATGCAGATCAGAGGTGTTACACTCGGTAGATAGATGACAGACACCAGGTACCAAGTCAAACAGGAACCCCAATGTACATTAATTAAGTTTCTACAAGTATGTCCTATATTTGGTGACCTTTCCATTTAACCTCTTAATGAATGAATGCAGATCAGAGGTGTTACACTCGGTAGATAGATGACAGACACCAGGTACCAAGTCAAACAGGAACCCCAATGTACATTAATTAAGTTTCTACAAGTATGTCCTATATTTGGTGACCTTTCCATTTAACCTCTTAATGAATGAATGCAGATCAGAGGTGTTACACTCGGTAGATAGATGACAGACACCAGGTACCAAGTCAAACAGGAACCCCAATGTACATTAATTAAGTTTCTACAAGTATGTCCTATATTTGGTGACCTTTCCATTTAACCTCTTAATGAATGAATGCAGATCAGAGGTGTTACACTCGGTAGATAGATGACAGACACCAGGTACCAAGTCAAACAGGAACCCCAATGTACATTAATTAAGTTTCTACAAGTATGTCCTATATTTGGTGACCTTTCCATTTAACCTCTTAATGAATGAATGCAGATCAGAGGTGTTACACTCGGTAGATAGATGACAGACACCAGGTACCAAGTCAAACAGGAACCCCAATGTACATTAATTAAGTTTCTACAAGTATGTCCTATATTTGGTGACCTTTCCATTTAACCTCTTAATGAATGAATGCAGATCAGAGGTGTTACACTCGGTAGATAGATGACAGACACCAGGTACCAAGTCAAACAGGAACCCCAATGTACATTAATTAAGTTTCTACAAGTATGTCCTATATTTGGTGACCTTTCCATTTAACCTCTTAATGAATGAATGCAGATCAGAGGTGTTACACTCGGTAGATAGATGACAGACACCAGGTACCAAGTCAAACAGGAACCCCAATGTACATTAATTAAGTTTCTACAAGTATGTCCTATATTTGGTGACCTTTCCATTTAACCTCTTAATGAATGAATGCAGATCAGAGGTGTTACACTCGGTAGATAGATGACAGACACCAGGTACCAAGTCAAACAGGAACCCCAATGTACATTAATTAAGTTTCTACAAGTATGTCCTATATTTGGTGACCTTTCCATTTAACCTCTTAATGAATGAATGCAGATCAGAGGTGTTACACTCGGTAGATAGATGACAGACACCAGGTACCAAGTCAAACAGGAACCCCAATGTACATTAATTAAGTTTCTACAAGTATGTCCTATATTTGGTGACCTTTCCATTTAACCTCTTAATGAATGAATGCAGATCAGAGGTGTTACACTCGGTAGATAGATGACAGACACCAGGTACCAAGTCAAACAGGAACCCCAATGTACATTAATTAAGTTTCTACAAGTATGTCCTATATTTGGTGACCTTTCCATTTAACCTCTTAATGAATGAATGCAGATCAGAGGTGTTACACTCGGTAGATAGATGACAGACACCAGGTACCAAGTCAAACAGGAACCCCAATGTACATTAATTAAGTTTCTACAAGTATGTCCTATATTTGGTGACCTTTCCATTTAACCTCTTAATGAATGAATGCAGATCAGAGGTGTTACACTCGGTAGATAGATGACAGACACCAGGTACCAAGTCAAACAGGAACCCCAATGTACATTAATTAAGTTTCTACAAGTATGTCCTATATTTGGTGACCTTTCCATTTAACCTCTTAATGAATGAATGCAGATCAGAGGTGTTACACTCGGTAGATAGATGACAGACACCAGGTACCAAGTCAAACAGGAACCCCAATGTACATTAATTAAGTTTCTACAAGTATGTCCTATATTTGGTGACCTTTCCATTTAACCTCTTAATGAATGAATGCAGATCAGAGGTGTTACACTCGGTAGATAGATGACAGACACCAGGTACCAAGTCAAACAGGAACCCCAATGTACATTAATTAAGTTTCTACAAGTATGTCCTATATTTGGTGACCTTTCCATTTAACCTCTTAATGAATGAATGCAGATCAGAGTTGTTACACTCGGTAGATAGATGACAGACACCAGGTACCAAGTCAAACAGGAACCCCAATGTACATTAATTAAGTTTCTACAAGTATGTCCTATATTTGGTGACCTTCCCATTTAACCTCTTAATGAATGAATGCAGATCAGAGGTGTTACACTCGGTAGATAGATGACAGACACCAGGTACCAAGTCAAACAGGAACCCCAATGTACATTAATTAAGTTTCTACAAGTATGTCCTATATTTGGTGACCTTTCCATTTAACCTCTTAAAGATTGTTAAAAGGTCAATTTATAGATTTCACATCTGTGTAAGGTGTTTGCTAATTGATGACGTCATTGTAGGATCATATACCTTTAAAGGAGAGAATGGTTGGTAAATTAATATTAAAGGAGTTTTGGGTTCCTTTATAGTTAAGTTAATCAATAATTATCTAAGACCTCGGCCACATTGGAGCCGACTAAGTACTACATTTGCTCATGCGTTGTCAGCAGGGAGGGATTTTCGACTCACTTAAGTGAGTCGACATGACTCTACTCGACTCACAAATATGAGTCCACTCAATGAGTCGACTCTCGATCTCGACTCACATCGAGTGAAAATTTTCAAAAAGACAATTTTCAAAAAAGAGAAAAGAGACATAATAAAACCAATTAACAAAAGGGGCATCTACCAAATAAACGTCCCCAACTTCGGTGAATACATTAAAAAGACATCACAATCAATCGTCACCAGAATAAAAGAACATTTTCCTTCAGTAAACAACAAACACCCGGAAAAATATTTCTCCCTTTATTACCTTTATAAAAAGAATCCAACAGATAAGGTTGTGACATGATTGAATTACGGAAAGCAGCGCCGACCCTTTCCCAATAGAATTGGAAAGGTTGTTAAAGAAGAAGAAATAAGGTGGAACTGGTGAGCAAGCATCGCTCGAGTAAGAGCATGATTTGTATTCATGTCACATATCTATAAACGACACCAGGAAGTCAACACGTCAACAGTAGATTCTTTGGTTTGGTAAAACCAATATGGATCCAAGAATCCACTAGGTTGGATTGTGATAGGAATGTCAGACGAGACAACTTTCTACTAATTTACAATGCTAATGTTCTGCAAGATCGTGACTCGGATGATCTCGCAGAAGTTATCGCGTCGTGTCCATAGCGACATAGCTTCGGTACAGCATGATCGCATACTTAAAGGGGCGTTTATACTGCCTGAACCTCCCCGAACATCGAGCATTCGTGATCGTTGCTCGCCAGTTTTCAACGAGCACGAACACAAACGAGCCCTCTGTTCACACTGCTCGAGCATTTCTGACGATCAGTTACTCGTGAGGATTCGCAGCGAACAGATGGCACCCGCGCTATCCAAAATTGAGGCTTCCGCGGCGGTTATAATCATTCTAGACCATCTAGTGGAGGAAAAGCGAAAAAGGAAAAGGCGTCGCATGTGTGAGTCGTTATTTTTAAAGAAAAGAAATTACTCCTTATTACTAAAGGACTTCAAGGGGAATAACAGTGGGCTATTCAGAATAAAATAAAATTTATGGTCTGGCTGCCACGGCTCACGGTGCTTCGCATACAGAGAAATTAACAAAAGGCACTTTTTATTTTCCCACTCCATCAGTCAAATACTGAAAAGCAACAACACCACACACAAAATAAGAGACGTGTATTCTTCAACAGCTAGGCGAGAACTAGATTCATAGAATATAATCATCAACAATAATCATACTTTTCGCTGCTGTTGTTCTTCACGCTAAGAAGTGACAGTGCCATGACCGGCAAGCGGCAAGTAATCCGCCCGGCAAAACTAAAAATATACTTCCAGGCAGTTGAAGGAGCATGGTCATACTAGACCGGCACGTGAAAGTGCATCACTGTGAACTCACGATCCGCGAAAAAAACTTGTACGCACTGTCACTTGTGAATGCTCCTTTACAGTGGTCACGGATCGCCTAAGTGTTGAGTTTGGTTGTTAAGAAATATTACTAGGATGGAGAAAATGTCTCTACGATGCCTGTGATCAGTGGGTTCCAGTTCTTGGGTTAACTGAATCTTGTATATATGGATGCCATGCGCGGATATAGGCGAGGGCCCGGGGGGCATGTGCCCCCCAGTTTTTTTAAGAGGGCGGTGTTTCTTAAATTGTATTATACCTAATCACGTATTTGTTTTTTTAAAAAAAAAATCAAATGAATGGTGATCCGCTGTGTTTTTTAGCCCAATGAGAGGGGGTGCACGGGCCCCCAAACAATTCCCAATTCAGAGATTAAATAGAAATATGTAAATAAAAAATAGTCAAAAATTCTGTCATCCGTCATGGCGCTTTTTTTCGTCCTCACGCTTATAAACTCGCTTAGGTAAGCTCTACAGCTTTTAACAAATTAGTTATCGTACTTCGATAAACATTGCATTAAAAAGTAGTGCCCAGGACTTGAACCCCCGGTCTCTAGGTTACGAGTCCTTTCCCCCGGTCTCTAGGTTACGAGAAAATTTGGAGGGGGGGAGACCCCCCTCCAAATTTTCTATTAGGTATATTGTGCGATTGTGCCCCTCCAAGAGGACTATATCCGCGCATGAAAGTGCAAATCACTTCTCAAGATGCTATACACACTACTCGCCATCATATTCAGCCCTTGCGCTCATCCGCGCAGGCGCGTTATTTTCGGGGACTCGTCATCACATTGTGCAGCATGATCTTTTCATTCAAAAGTGAACGACTGTTTCACAGGAGTTTCACCCACTGAACCAATCGCTTAAAAAACTGTGCAGAAACTTTGTGCAACGGGTAGAAAGTTGTGTCCGCCTTGTATATTTAAATATAATACAATGTGTTATACCATTAATGGTCCGCCATAAAAGTCCTGAGCGACCAAATTGGGATCAGAGTTTTGATGGATTTACAAATAGTATTAGAATGAACATATCTTACCTCAACCAAATTGTATACAATCGGATTATGAAGTAAAGTTTGAAGTAATAGGATGTCCGTTTCTCGGATATCGTCTGAGCTTTTCTTTACTTCAGTTAGTTCGATGTTATCACGAACGTGCTGGAACGCTTCTGTGAACAAATGAAAATAACGCAATCATTAGGAATATATTACAGCTGCCGAGCTGCTCGGAATCAGAATAAAATTTGACAAATAAAGTTATTAACTTTTAAATAAATAAAACCAAAACACTTACCAAAGAGTCAACTTCCATCCTTCGACTCGACTAGACTGATAATGAATCGAATGATTCGAAACTAGTTTCTTTATAAATAATTATAAATAGTGTTTTTGGTAAGTGTTTTGTTTTTATTTATTTAAAAGTTAATATTTTTAACACTTATAATTAACATGTTATTCAAAGAAATAAAGTTAACAATTTACTCGTCAGATCACTGAAGTTAAGCAATGTTGGGATGGGTGCGTTGTCTAATGAGAGTCCATCCGGGGAAAACAGAGTAGATGTTGATCAATGCGAAACGACATGGTACATCCTACATAAAAGCTATGAATTAAAAATGTAGGAAATTTAACTAGTGGATCAAGATTAATAGAAAAAATATCTTAATGAAAAAAAAAAAAAAATGGGGGCCCTCTGCAATAAACCGCTAAAAAGATAAAAATCATTTTCAAAAAACACAATATTGGGCCCCCTGGAGTCCCCAAAAAACTATACCTACAGCAAATTTTCTTCATGTCCTAAATAAGTATAGAAATATTAAACACAAAACATTTTAACCCACGAAAAAATTAATTCTGAAAATTTTCTCCAATAATTTTCTAACTAAGAAGTATAATAATGTCTGAGTATACAAAATATGAATATAATTTCAAAGAAACAAGAACTCATTCCGTCTGATTCAAAAATGGATTTAATTGAAAGTGATGGTTACAGAATAACAAAATTATCAAAATCTCGATCACAAATAGAATTGAAAACCAAAAAAAGGGAGAANGGGGGGGGGGGGGACATGGACGCGCCGGCATGGCTGCATATGTCACTTTCCTTTGTTTTGTCTTGTAAGGCAAATTGTATGCGTTAAAATTTTTAAAAAAAAATATGTATACCAAATTTCATCAAAATTGAATGAAAATTGTGGCTTGTATCGCGTGACAAACGAAGATACATATATACAAGTGCATTTTGGGATGTATTACCATGGTCAAAAGTGGAGTTCACTAACGTTCGCAATTAGACATCTCTGTTATTCGGACTTCTTCCTAGTGATATTCGGACAATTAAAAATTTTTGACAGCCAAGAATAAAAAAAAATATTTTTTTGTGATATTCCCAAAGGTTCCTTATTAAAAATAAATGAATAGAAATTAAAAAGTAAAAGTCTGATGATGACAGTCTGAGTAGGTACTGTTGGAAGCTCACCAATTAAAAAGTAAAAGTCTGATGATGACAGTCTGAGTAGGTACTGTTGGAAGCTCACCAAATGAAAAGTAAAAGTCTGATGATGACAGTCTGAGTAGGTACTGTTGGAAGCTCACCAATTAAAAAGTAAAAGTCTGATGATGACAGTCTGAGTAGGTACTGTTGGAAGCTCACCAATTAAAAAGTCTGATGATGACAGTCTGACTGTTGGAAGCTCACCAATTAAAAAGTAAAAGTCTGATGATGTCAGTCTGAGTAGGTACTGTTGGAAGCTCACCAATTAAAAAGTAAAAGTCTGATGATGATAGTCTGAGTAGGTACTGTTGAAAGCTCACCAACTTAAAAAGTAAAAGTCTGATGATGACAGTCTGAGTAGGTACTGTTGAAAGCTCACTAATTAAAAAGTAAAAGTCTGATGATGACAGTCTGAGTAGGTACTGTTGGAAGCTCACCAATTAAAAAGTAAAAGTCTGATGATGTCAGCCTGAGTAGGTACTGTTGGAAGCTCACCAACTTAAAAAGTAAAAGTCTGATGATGTCAGTCTGAGTGGATACTGTTGGAAGCTCACCAATTAAAAAGTAAAAGTCTGATGATGACAGTCTGAGTAGGTACTGTTGGAAGCTCACCAATTAAAAAGTAAAAGTCTGATGATGACAGTGTGAGTAGTACTGTTGAAAGCTCACCAACTTAAGTTATAAAGTTTCGGGGTACAATTTAACTGCAAATGGGACCTACATACCAATCCAAAAATTTCATCCAAATCGGTCAACACTAACTGGCAAAAGTCCGGTTCACGGTGAACAAAAGGATTTTTTCAATCGATTTTTTGATTCTACGTACTTAAAACGTAAAACATTTTTACGGGCCATTTTTTTTTTTTTTTTTTTTTTTACAAACATNTTGGTTTTTTTTTTTTTTTTTTTTTTTTTTTTTCGTTACAATTCCAAAGGTTCATTATTGAAAATAATAAACCAAAAATGTGGAGTTAAAAACTAGACGTTTACTTCGTTCAGTCAAATATACTCAATTCACACATAGAACACGCCTGTGGGGACAAGGAACTCACTCTATCAATTTGAGATTTCAACAATATTTTACCTTTCTTGTTCGGGTTAGTTGCTCTCTTAAAGCAACTCAATTTTGATAGCATTTGCTTCATTATTAAATTCATTCCAATAGTTCTAACTAGTGATGGCATATCGTTCAAAAATATATCGATATATCGAATTTTCGATACATCGAATTTCAAATATATCGAGATAGAAACATATTGGTATATGAGAAATATATCGACATATCGAAGATATATATCGGTTTATTCGAAATTAGAATTTTACGAAGTAAATTGGTGGAAATGTCGTCCCCTCTCTGTACTTTCCTAACCTGACCCTCCCCCTATTTTCCAGTTTCCACCAATGACCAGTCAAGATTTCAAAGGGATAAGTAGGATCCTCTTAAAACAGAAAACTTCGAGTAAAAAAAAATGGATAACTTCAAATTTTATCGCTATATTAAGAACATCGAAAAAAACCTAAATTAGTGTACATATTAAACGATATATTGTGAAAAATATATCGACATAATAATTATATCGATACTTTGGAAAAAAATATATCGATATAAATCGATTTTCGATATATCGAGCCATCCCTAGTTCTAACTTTGGCTTCATAGTTACCCCCCGGTTGGGTAGTAATAGCAACGTTGCTAATCGTCAACCGATCTGGAGCTAACACTGGCCCCCACGAAGTCGAACAAAAGAAGAATGACTTGATATGCCCGTGCGATACTAACTTTGGAAAATTTCAAACACAACTGACTGAACTTTACAATTGTATGGTTTCTATGGGATGGTAATATTCAGAATATTAGTTAGGATATTAGATAAGTAAAAATATTGTCAGTGTCGAAGTGGATAAAATTAAAATGTCTAACACATTTTAAATTAATCATATTTAGTTTTAAAGTAAAACATTATTTATTTAATCAATAGTGACATCATCGTGTTGGATGGCAGCCAAATCAAGCAAAACGCTCGTTTTGCAACGCCAAGAAAAACAAAATGAGCGTGGTATAAGCACGCTAAACCTAGTTTGTAGGTATCTTCACTTTCAATTTTAACCCTTTTCGACTAAACTTTGTAATTTTTTTTTTTCATATTCGCCTTTGGCACGTGCAATAGATGAAGTTTAACTTTTATCTCACCTTTTTCCGTCAATGGAAATGCCTTTTACGAGCACCCTCAAAATTGTCAAAAATTCATACTTTTTTTTAACAACTATTGGTCATTCACGACGGGGCTTTGACCCTCCATTCGCTGGAAATTTGCAACCGACTACCCACATTGACCTCACCCAGCCTGGGTTGGGCCGGAAAAATAGGCAGCATCACGAGGGCGCAAACCCACGCGAACCCTCATGGACTCCACAAGGTACAACCTCGCGTTGCTTAACTTCAGTGCTCTCACGGGAACTGGTGTATTCAACGTGCCATAGGCTTTTATTCTTTAAACTTGAACAGCTAGCAATTCTCAGAATATTCGGTGTGGTATCCTGTTGCATCATAATTATATTTCATATTAAACAAAGAAGTGGCACAAAGAACAAATCTGACAGTTCATTAACCGAAATTTTAAAACATTGAACTAGGCCCGGACTCGAACACACAGAAGGCGGTCTGTTGCGTTGGGAAGCAATCCGGCGTTCGTTGCGGCGGTCTACGATATCTTGTGTGCGGTCGCTTCAGTCGTCGGTCGTTATCCTTCAGTGTATGATGAACTCCTCACAAGACGAAGAGCTCTTGCTATTATTATTAGCTTTGCGAAAGAAATCAAACAATAAAATTTGATATTTTAAGTTTCAAGGTACGTAGAATCCAAAAATTGAATACAAAAAATCGTTAGACCGCCGTGAACTGAACTTAGTCTCATTTGGGGTCTAAGTGTTCCCGAAACTTTTCGTAACTGTGAGTTACATATATAGGGTTCCATACTAACCCTATATTGGCAGAGTTTTTTTTAATAATTCAAAACTTTGGAATCGAATTCGAAAAAAATATTTCCCTTTTTTGTAGCTAAAGCCGAGCTTTGTGTTGGACGTATAAAACACAACCAGCATATTACTTGAATAATAACTTCCAGAAATATTCTGTGTGGTATCGACTCTTGCAAAGAATTGAAGATGTACAGCATCCGATGCCGAAATATTATATCGACATGCCAAGGGAACTTAAACAATATTAATTGTTTAGAATTAATACGAAATTGTTGTTGGCTGAACTCAATATCATTAGACAATAGAAAACCGGGAATGATCCCAACGGTCGATATGAAGGAAGAACTTCAGATCGAGCGTCTATTAAAATAATTCTAATTCTGACATTTGACGATCAACAACTTAACATTTTATAAATTATTTCTAAGTCCTGAATTCCAATAAAGACCAAATTCGTAAATTTTAATCATTTGGTAATTTTCAACATTAACATCTTGTTGTTCTTATTTCTATTATAGTTTTTTCTGATTATTTTGTATCGATTACAATTAAATTAATCAGAAATTCTTATATTTCAAAATGACTACAAACAATAATATTTCTTTTTCTATTATAGTCAGGTTGGGGTCTATCTAAAAAGGAGTTTATAGTAACTCTGAACGGGGAACAACCTTTTCCATAGGAAAACCAGCGTCACCTAAACCAAAATATACCAAACATTCGGCACTGACTCTATGATTAGGGTTATTAAACGTGAGGTAAATCCTTGGGACTTATGGAGACATCCTGTGGGAAAATTTGCCTGAGAAAATCCTCATGGAAATTGTTAGTTAATTAAATAATGTAAAGAAACAACTTGTAATTGCGTGGGAGGTACACCTATGGCCACGGCCATGGAGATCCCAGCTAGGAATGGGTAGGTAATAGAGGAATGGGTAGGTAATACCATTTTCCTTGTATTATATCTTATGAGGTATATTTTGGATTTTTTCCAAGGAAAAAGGCTTCTCAGTTGTCGAAAGCCCCCAGAATCTGTTTCTTACGCTATGGTTTCTTGTTCGGGACACCCTGAGGATCATTTTGACATTTAGTTTCATCGTGTACCTAGCTTATGAGGTAAATTTTGGCCCTTTTTCCAAAAAGGCTTCTTAGTGGTCGAAAGACCCCAGAAACCTTTTCTTACGATATGATTTCTTGTTCAGGACACTCTGAGGATCATTTTGGTATTTGTTTTTTTCGTGTACCTTATGATGTAAATTTTGGCCCAATTTTGAAATTTGGGCACCTTCTTACTGACCGAAAGCCCCCGGGTATGGTTTCTTACGACACATTTTTGAACTCAGGGGGTCAGTGCACTCATTATGGCGTTGGAATTTTTCGTGTACCTTATGAGGTAAAATTTGGTCCTTTTTCGAAAAAGGCTTCTTATTGTCGAAAGCCCCCAGAAACCCTTTCTTACGACATGATTTCTTGTTCAGGACACTCTGAGGATCATTTCGGAATTTGTTTTTTTCGTGTACCTTATGAGGTAATTTTTGGCCCAATTTCGATTTTTGGCGGTTCTGTAGCTTCTAAACGCCCCCGGTCTGGCAACTAAGAAAGCGGGTTTTGACATTACCCCAACGATGCACTTCCAGCCCGCGGGTCAAAAATTTTATACCTTATGAGGTAAGATATGGCTAGTCAGCTCCCGAACTAGAATCTTCTATTTACCTAACATTCTGTAGCTTTTTATACTTGCAGGCCACAAAGTCTACACTCAACTAGTTCATCATGGGTTCATGCAGATGAAATACTTACCGTTACTGAGCGCAGAATCAAATTTGTCAGTAATTTCATTTGAGCTATCCAACAAGAATTTCTTGTCTAAATGTCCATTGCTAGTTTTGTTATAACATAGATCTGGTTTCTTGAGTAAGGAAAAGACCATCGTCTGAGTACGCAAAGGCACCCATTCAGTTTGCTAATCACAGAGACTCCTTGGGAGATAATAATTCTTCACTTGATATTATCACAGAGACTCCTATTTGGGAGATAATGCTTCTTCACTTGATATTATCACAGAGACTCCTATTTGGGAGATAATACTTCTTCACTTGATATTATCACAGAGACTCCTATTTGGGAGATAATACCTTCACTTGATATTATCACAGAGACTCCTATTTGGGAGATAATACTTCTTCACTTGATATTATCACAGAGACTCCTATTTGGGAGATAATACTTCTTCACTTGATATTAAAATATTTAACAAAAAAAGTTTGTTCATTTAGGAAGAATGATTTTCAAATTTAAATTATTTCGATTGAACTTTTTTTTTTTAAAAAAAAAAACACTGAAGTTAAGCAACGTCCAGAGAGGTTTTACCAATTGGGTGTCCACGTATTAGGTTCACGACCTCGTAATGCTGGCTATTTTTCGTCCCCAACTCAGACTGAGTGAGGTCAGTGTGGTTAAGATGGTTTGTAAGTTTTTTCAAAAGTTACAGGGCCTCCGCTAGGACTTCTGAGACATACTGTATATGTAACGAAAAGTTTTGGCGCACAATCAGACCTTAAATTAGCCAACGATCATACCACGTTGAATACACCAGTTCCCGTCAGATCACTGAAGTTAAGCAACCGTCGGGCGTGGTCAGTACTTGGATGGGTGACCCCCTTGGGAACACCAAGTTGGCTATTTTTCCCGGCCAAACCCAAGCTGGGTGAGGTCAATGTGGGTAGCTGGTTTGCAAGTTTCGAATGGAGGGTGAAACCCCCGTATTGAATGACCAATAGATGTTATAGAGACGTTAAGCCAAATTAAAAAAAAAAATCTAATTTCTAGCTTAATTTCTCTTTTTAGACAGGAATAATGAAAACTACTAAAAAGCGGGAAACCCCGCCAACGGTATGTCCGATTACACCCAAATCTGTCAACGCTAAGTGGCAAAGGTGGTCCATAAAATCCACAGTGAAATTTCTAGCACTAACACAACCGACAGTCACGGTGTATTTGCCGTGGACGACAAAACAAATGTCTCTGTAAAAAATCGTAACTAGCACTAACACAACCGACAGTCACGATGTATTTGCCGTGGACGACAAAACAAATGTTTCTGTACAAAATCGTAACTAGCACTAACACAACCGACAGTCACGGTGTATTTGCCGTGGACGACAAAACAAATGTCTCTGTACAAAATCGTAACTAGCACCAACACAACCGACAGTCATGATGTATTTGCCGTGGATGACAAAACAAATGTCACTGTACAAAATCGTAACTAGCACTAACACAACCGACAGTCACGATGTATTTGCCGTGGATGACAAAACAAATGTCACTGTAAAAAACCGTAACTAGCACTAACACAACTGACAGTCACGATGTATTTGCCGTGGACGACAAAACAAATGTCTCTGTAAAATATCGCAACTAGCACTAACACAACCGACAGTCACGATGTATTTGCCGTGGACGACAAAACAAATGTCACTGTACAAAATCGTAACTAGCACTAACACAACCGACGGTCACGATGTATTTGCCGTGGACGACAAAACAAATGTCACTGTACGAAATCGTAACTAGCACTAAACACAACCGACAGTCACGATGTATTTGCCGTGGACGACAAAACAAATGTCACTGTAAAAAATCGTAACTAGCACTAACATAACCGACAGCACTAATTTATAATTATGCTAATTATTTTTCAATTAAAAACACTTTTTGTTTACATTTAATTAAAAAAATATTTTATAAACAAGAAAATTGTAAGCGAATTTATTATTTTTAAAAAATAAATTCCAACGGTTGATTGTTGTATTAGGTTCAGAAAAATAACAGTTTAATACTTCACGTATATTTAGTTGTAAGTGTAGCAAGATAGCTTGGTCTTGGCTAAAGTGACTGCTGAGCCAGCGAGTGTGTTAACCACAGTGTCGTGTTGTAAGGATTTAATAAAAAGTTCATAACACGAACTCAGTAACTGTTGGAGTTATTTAGGATTACTGAAGAAGGCGGCATGAGTATATTGTTTTGTTTATTTCAATCCAATTATCCTTACATATTATAAAACAAAGTACCCCCCCCCGCCGCCGCGTCTGTCTGTTCGCGATTAACTTAAGAACTAGTGGATCAATATGATCAGGTGTTCACGTTAGTGTTGTAGTCATTAATAGAAAAAAATATCTTAATAAAAAAATTTGAGGGCCCTCCCCCTCCGGGGGGAGGGCTCCTAAGTTAACTCCAGCTATCACATATCAAAATTTACGTTTCTGTAACAAACCACTAAAAAGAGAAAAAATATTTTCAAAAAACAAAATATTGGGGGCCCTCCTGATGTTCAAAATCGGAAAGCCTTTAACACCAGCCATCACTTATCAAATTTTTACGGTTCTGCAACAAACCACTAAAAAGATAAAAATTATTTTCAAAAAACACAAAATTGGGCCCTTGGGAAATTTCCGTCATACCCTAAACATGTATACCAAATTTCGTCAAAATCGGATGAAAATTGTGGCTTGTATCGCGTAATAAACAAACATACTATACATACATACATATATACAAGTGCATTTCGAGAAAAACGTGCATCACGTTAAAAAAACGTCCGTAACGTTAAATAAAACGTCCGTCACGTTGCCGCAGAAAAAAATGATCACAATTCAAAACTCTCCAACCGTTTTCGAGTTACGGCCGATTTTTCGATTTTTGTATGGGAAATCATAGAATATACTATTAGTACCGGAACGACATACATACAAGGCGGACACAATATACAATTGCATGCTAGGATATTTTCCGCGGAACTGAGTGAGGTCTACATTCCACAGAACTACCAGTGCTTAAAACATAATTATATGTATTATTACATTGAGTTCTATAAGGCTATGTTCAGATGAACGCGCGGTGCGACGAACCCCGCGGCACAATATCTATCTAAATAATGCATATTGTTTACATGACCGAGCGGTACTACTTCTACAAACTAAACTTGTATCGATTTGTTCATTTGATCCCGCGCGGTCACCGCGCGGTCATCTGAACATAGCCTTAGTGCTCTGAAAAATGCGAGTTTTGCAACACCTAGAAAAACAAAATGAGCATGCTATTACCAAACATAAAAAAAATAAGTTTGCCACGAGAGCCGCCTAAACCGGTTTTCTGATCTGACATAATGTTGGGAATCAGAATTGAAGCCAAGACTTGGTTGAACGTTAAACGATATTCTCAGAAGTGAATTTGACTTTCACTTTGGTTCATTATGGCTCTGAACCAAGAATCATCCGCCCTCGCGTATTATCAGCCCTTAATAGGAGGCACTAAGGGCCATATTCTAAAACTTCACTCAAGTGTGAGTTGTCACTCCGACTACAAATTAGCGAAGTGGCCACTCGCACTTGTAAAATTTCTGTGTTTATATTATAATAAAATTACATGTAATTTTTTTTGGTCAGAATACAAATCAGACACTCAAGTGGTAGTGACCACTCCAACTCGCACTCAAGTGCAGTTTTAGAATATGGCCCTAAGACATAATTATTTATTGGTGATGGAAATGTAGGTATATTATTTTACGTTTCACGGTAGGTATTCAAAAATTGAATTATCCGACGTGAACGGCACTTTTGCTAGTTAGTGTTACAAGATTTGGCTGAAATTTGGTATGTAGCAGGTCCGTACACAAGATTTTTTTTCGAGGGGGGTCCNGGGGGGGGGGGGGGGTCGGACGCATTGACAGCCAAGCCAGGACTAATACCTGAAAATGATTATCATGGAAGGTGATGTTGTCTTTGTTGTTGCTGCTGCTGTTGTTGTTGTTGTTGTTGATATAGTTTTTGTTGTGGTTGCTGCTGTTGTTGTTGCTGCTGTTGTTGTTGATGTGGTTGCTGCTGTTGTTGTTTTTGTTGTTGATGATGTTGTTGTTGCTGCCGTTGATGTCGTTTGTGTTGTTGTTGATGTTGTTGTTTTTGTTATTGTTGCTGTTTTTTTAATATAATAGGTCACGTGCAAAGTAGAGTATTTTCATTGAAAAAAAAACGGGAGCCTAGACCCCCGAGGGTCTAGCCCCACGGACCCACCCTGGGTACGGCCTTGGTATGTGGGTTCCATTTGGGGTCTAATTGTGCCCCGACTTTGACAAGATTAATGAAAAATGCACAAGAGCGATAAAAACCTCCAACAGTATATTCAATTGCACTCAAATTAGAGCCCAAACAGAATCGAGACTCGTATACCAAATTTATGCAAACTCGGTCAACGCTAAATGACAACAGTGCCCATTACCGCGTAGGGCGCGGCCGACAAACGGATTTTTTTATTCGATTTTGAATTCTACGTACCATCAAAAGTAAAATATCAAATTTTGAGGGGGGATATTTTTTTCAGGACGATTCCAAAGATTCATTATTTGATATTTGAAAATAATAAACATATTTGAAAAAAAGAAAGTAAATATTTTCTTTAAACAAAACCATTGACATCTCCGTGGCAGAGTCCGCATCACACTCGGCTTGCACCAAGGAGGTTCTGGGTTCGATTCCAGGACGGGTCGAAAATTTAAAAAAGGTTTTTTGGAATTTTCTACTTGGTCTGGTTGTGTTTTTGGGGGTAACTCAGCCTCCTGAGGACAATTGAGTAGCTATGGTAATAGTACCAAGTGGTAGCATTACAAGGTAAAAATAGTTAAAGTGTAGCTTTGGCTTAGTGATATTGGAGTGAATGTCCAAAATATCTTGTATTGCTATGATGCCCACCAACATTGTAACATAATAACACAAAGAAATATACATTTACATTTTTAAACAAAACCATTAAATCTGTGTTTGTATGGGTTAATTTTAGTCTACTTCTCAGACAACAATGTGTTAAATAGCATCAGAAAACCAGTTGTGTGTCAGTGACTTTTAGATTTCATTCTATAGGATAGTAGTAACATAGCCGCAGGGTTTGAGATCCAAAATCTGAGATCCAAGATATTGTTACATCATAATGGTTCTGGCTCCATGTGCCAGGTAGGTAAGTGAGGTATTCAACTGTCAAGCGATGTTCACAATTTGGAGCGTATACACTCAGTGGCGCACAGAGGATTTTCATTGGGGGGGGGGGATTTTTATTAAAATCGGAGTTATGGTGAACCAGTAAGAAAATATAGGTACCTATCTATTGCTGGCTTTTGCTTCCAAACTACAGCTTTTGTAAATTCAATTAAAAAAATAAATGATTAATAGCTCCCATTACCTAACATTTCCTTCTCTTTACTATCCTTTTCCTCTTCCTTCTAGCCCTAATCCTTCTCCCTTGAAGTATGTCATGGCACTCATTGAAGGTTTGTTAGCTCCCATTACCTAACATTTCCTTCTCTTTACTATCCTTTTCCTCTTCCTTCTAGCCCTAATCCTTCTCCCTTGAAGTATGTGATGGCACTCAGCAAAGGTTTGTTAGCTCCCATTACCTAACATTTCCTTCTCTTTACTATCCTTTTCCTCTTCCTTCTAGCCCTAATCCTTCTCCCTTGAAGTATGTGNTTTATTTACTAAATCTGTGTTGTATTGGGGAGAACAAGCATATTTAAAGCCTTTATTTAGTAGTTTGTTTTCATTCTCACCTAAGGTACAATGAGATAGATTTATCATTTTGTCTTCGAATCGAACCTCCGACAATTTTAATTTTTGTTGTTCTTCCACTAATGATTGAAATTTTCTCTGTTGTAATGCCCTTTGTTTTTCGGTAATATCGAAGGCTATGTTTCTACATTTTTGATCAAAACTGTCAAATTCCTGACTACTAAGTGCGTGTGTTATTTCAATATGCCAGTACATTTGTTGTAGGTACAATGTCTACGAAGTAGACGAAACTCGAGTCGGAAATGAAAAAGTAAGTGAATCCTCGTCATAAATAACGTTAGTGTGTTATTGATATAAGTAGAAACCATTCAAATATTTTTTGTATTCATAGTTCGGTAAGATTTTGTTGTAACATTAAGTAATAAGTAACTATTCCAGGAGTGTGTTATTGTGTTATTGATATAAGTAGAAACCATTCAAATATTTTTTGTATTCATAGTTCGGTAAGATTTTGCTGTAACATTAAGTAACTATTCCAGGAGTGTGTTATTGTGTTATTGATATAAGTAGAAACCCTTCAAATATTTTTTGTATTCATAGATCGGTAAGATTTTGCTGTAACATTAAGTAACTATTCCAGTAATGCGTCATTGATCTATACTTATAAAACGCTAAGCCCAGTTGGTATGCTGACTGACTGATAATCAACGCAGCTCCACGATGACTAAACGTAGAGACTTGAAACTTGGCACACAGGTTCCTTTTAGTATGTAGGTGTGTAATAAGAAAGGAAAAAAAATAAATCAAGTGGGAGCAAGTTACCGCCAAAAATGACGCTATTTTTTTTTCTCTCTCTTCTTCTTCTTTTTTTTTTTTTAATTCAATAGGGTTTATTTTTATTTTATAGTACTGTTTTTCTTGTATATATATATAAACATATGTGTATCTTATTTTTTGTAAAATATATAAGACCTCTATTTGGACTGTGAGGTAAAGGGACTCTTCAGTCTCATCCTCGCAGTATAAATAAGTTATAATAATAATAATAATCAATATTTTAAAAAATATTTTGAAACATCTCGCGGTAGAGAGGTTAATAAAAGAACGCCTGCCAAGCAAATGTAAATACTTACACGAGTACAGCTCCCACACCAAAACGCGTATAACGATTATTGGATTCTGATGAAATATCCGCGAATTTGGGGAGGAGGTGTTCAAGCATGGCAAACGTGACACTTTTGAAATCGTCATACCTATCCCTATATCGCTAGCCTGACCTGGTCAAAACATCAGAGGGGGCAAGGTAAGACATCCCATTAATGAACTACTTATGAATTCCCCAAAATCTAATATACTCTCTAACCGTTCGAAAAGTACGGGATTCGAACACTGTATGTGCACATAAAAATGAGTATATATTTTTTATTCGGGGGATGGGGTCAACCCCCCCCCCCCTGTGTGCGCCACTTATACTCGCACAATATAAAAGGTGATCAATTCTTCTAAAATTTGGTTAAGTTTTAAAATTGAAGGGGAGAAACAGGAGTATCCCCTTTTTGGTCACATAACATATATGTAAATCAAGTGAGCAGATTAAAATATAAAAAAAGCTTCCTGCAGACCACACAACTAATAAATACCCCCACCTGCCCCTAAAAACGTTCAAAAGCCATGGACAAATGAATTTTTTATTCACCGATTCCAAAGGTTCACTATTGAAAATAATAAAAAAAAAAACATTTCATATTATAATATATGCACAGAGAAAGGACGCTTGCAAGTTCAAGTAAGTATGCAATGGGCAACTCTCAATTCAGTCCTGTTACCGATTCCAAAGGTTCACTATTGAAAATAAAAAAAAATGCCCATTTCATATTATAATTAGGCGGTAGAACCTAAATCTACTCACTTACCCAATCCAGTGATGAACTTGGGTTCCATCAGGAACCGCACAATGGGGTATCTTTGTGTCAACTCCTTCAACACTTCCGATCTGCTGGAATTGTCTACTGTATAACTTTTTGATTGAATCATTCTCAACTAATAATTGGACAACAGTGTCTCCAAAAGGGGGGAAAAAAATGAATTTATTATTCTGATGTTAATTGTTTGGTGGTGTAATGGTAAGACGCTCTGGTAAACAGAAGGGCGTGAGTTCAAACCCGTTCAAGCCATGGAATTTGAGATATTTATCACTATTGGAGGACATGGAAGGGATCGAGATTATCAACATCTAGTCCGACGTCCTCAGAGTAGCATAATGTGCTATCCAACCCTTCAATGATGGACACGGAAAGTAATTATTTTTATGTTGAATTTGACTATAATAAGAAAATATTCAGGCCCCCCCCCCCAAAAAAAATAATATTTACCGTAGACCTCACTCACTTAGAATAGCCACCACGAGGCCCAAAATTTGGCCAAAAATCAGATAATTCTATGTACGTTAGGTTCAAACCTCCAATTGAACACCATGTAGAACGAAAGCTAAAAAGCACTACCCACTATGGAGAAATCTTTTGAAACCGTCAATAAACCTTTTTTTCCATTGAACTTAGTAACGAATTCGGGAATAGACTAACTGAAAGGAGAAATTATTTTTTTGGCGTTTTTTTATACGTTAGGCTCAAACCTCGAATTGAACACCCTGTAGAACGAAAGCTAAAAAGCACTACCCACTATGGAGAAATCTTTTGAAACCGTCAATAAACCTTTTTTTTTCATTGAACTTAATAACGAATTCGGGAATAGACTAACTGAAAGGAGAAATTATTTTTTTTTTGGCGTTTTTTTATCATTTTTGAAAATTCTGTAATTCTATGTACGTTAGGCTCAAACCTCCAATTGAACAGCCTGTAGAACGAAAGCTAAAAAGCACTACCCACTATGGAGAAATCTTTTGAAACCGTCAATAAGCCTTTTTTTCCATTGAACTTAGTAAAGAATTCGGGAATAGACTAACTGAAAGCAGAATTTTTTTTTTTTTTTTTTTTTGGCGTTTTTTTATCATTTTTGAAAATTCTGATAATTTGATATTTATATCTTAATGAAGGTCTGACTGAAGATTGACAATTATGTCATGGAAAAATTAGAAAAAGTGAATATTATTCGTTACTAAGTTAAATAAAAACAGGCCTTTCTACTCGTAACGACCAGAGGAACGTGAGTTGAAAATTCAACCGTGCCTTTGTTATCAATGAAAATGTACTGAAAGTTATTTTGTTGCTATTATCAAAGTTCAAGTGTAAACAATACGCGTTGCTTAGCAATCATTGATTTAATAGCTTCCCCCCCCTCCCCTGTTAACACGAACAGGTTTTCCAGCTGCTTTTTTAATTATAGCGTCTACAGTTCATAAGTGCTGGTGAGATTCAAACACAAATGTAGCAAATAATGAGGCTCTCAAAGGAACGCAACGGTCTTTGAATTTTTCCGGCTTCAATGGCATATTGTTATAGAGGGTTTTTGGGAGCTCCGAACAAATAAGTGTCCCTACTATTGGGGACTTCAAACAAAATACCACTCGGAGACCTGTTTTTGGGATCTGGTAACTAAATAGTGATAATTGACCAGGGGCGTAGCAAGACTGGTGCTGCCGGTGCGGCGTACCGGGGCCCCCGAGGTTTAGGGCACCAAGGCCCGAATCCAGAAAAGAATCGCGTTTTTAGAAAAATACCAACATTGTTGTTTTTGTTAACCAAACTCAAAATTTTCGACTTGGTTTTTTATTTACCCTTGAAGGCAAATAATTTGTAACGTGCTTTTTTATGTAAATCAACATTTTTTAGCAAAAATTACTTAGAGATTATTTTATGAAATATCTCTATTATTGTGTATAATTTATTTTAAAAACCTATTTATTTATTAAAGACCTTTAAAGCAATATATACCTTCTCATTTAAGATTTTGAAGCCCGCCGGTGCACAGCCTAAATGGCTAGCCGGGGCCAAACATTTTGTAGTCTAAAATCAATCTCCTAAAATCTAAGGGATACGTGTTTTTGCGTTTTCTTATATTTTCAGCCATTCTCGAGATACGGGGGGTGGGATGAGAATTTATGAACACCCTGTATATATATGTACAGAAAAAACTGTATTTCGTTGTTTTTTTTTTTGGGGGGGGNGGGGGGGGGTACTTTTTAATGCAATGTTTATCGAGTTCCTATACCTAATTTGTTAAAAGCTTACCACAAATACCTTTCATAAGGGTGATAAGCGATTTTATAAGCGTGATGACGAAAAAATGTGCTATGGCGGATGACAGAATTTTTGACGATTTTTTATTTACGTATTTCTATTTAGTCTCAGAATTGGGAATTTAGGGGCCCGTGCCCCCCCCCCCCCACCTCCCAATATGATAAAAGACACAGCGGATCACCATTCATTTGATTTTTTTTTTTTTAATTTTACGTGATTAGGTTTAATGAAATTTGAGAAATACCGCCCGCTTAAAAAACTGGAGGGGGCACGTGCCCCCCCCGTGCCCTCCCCTATATCCGCGCATGAAATTGACATCTGGGTCATATTCATAATATATCAATTTAAAATATGTAAAGATCAAGCCCATTGCCCAATGCTTAATTATAATTCCATAAGTTGCCATCACCTGAGGACATTCCACACTATTCTCAACTACCACCTGGGGCAAAGTACAATACTAGTAATATTAACTTTACTTAAAAATGTACTTTATTATGAAATCGAGGCCCAGAACATAGAAAAAGATAGGATAACAAACCAGCATACTAATACGATATTTGATGGGTACAGGATTACAGGTACCGGGGACACCCATCCGCACTTTGCTCAACAAAACAGTTCGGTCGGAATATGAAGTATGGAAGGAAAAAGATTGAATTAAAATGAGAAATAAATATTTAAAAATAAATTATATGAGGAGTTCAGGAATTAGCAACTACAATAAAATATAAAAAAATCACATTGTTTTCAAAAGTCTCCGATTTAAGTGTGAAAGATAATATCAGGCATATGTCCAACGAAAGCGGCCCTACAATCAATCATGCGGTCGTTGAGACCTTACTATTCTGATTTCTTGCTTTTGGGAATTTTTTCTTACAATTGCTCGAGTGTCGCATTCAACATCCCACAGTATGGAAGGAGAAATCAAAAGAATGATTGCTGCAATCCTGCCGGAAGTATGTCAGCGAGTCGTCACAAACTTCAAAGACCGTAAAATTTCTGACCTGATACCCAACTTCACAATTGACCACGCCCAATATATTGCATTGAACCAAGACATCCATTACGAGGCGATTCAAGGAAGCAACTGATCAGTTCTTCTCCTTTAGACAATGCCAATCTCCATGGCGGAGTTGTCAACAGCATTGACTCTTGGTCCGGAGGTTGTGGGTTCGAATCCCGCCCGGAGCGAAAATATTCTGAATGAATTTGATCGTTTCCAGAATGGCATGGCTGTAAAAAGGAGTGCCCTGAAGTAATGCGAAAGCGGTTCCGGGGCATAACTTTTTTTAAAAATTAAAAATTTTAGACATGCCCAAAGACAAAGAAGGGCTTCCCCGCGATACGAGGTCGAAACTTGTGCAACTAAGATCAGGACGGTCCAAAATGCTCAACACATATAACTCAAGATGGGATCCACAACAGGAAGATAAATGTGACCTTTATTTGGGCACACCACATGACATTGCCCACTTTTTCATCTGCCTAAAAAAGCCAACACAACTTACAACTTTAGACTTATGGTTGTGTCCGATGGAGGTACTAAGTTCCTCGGATTCAATATTAATGACCCTGATGAATACATTGGAGGGAGGAAGTGAATTGGTACTGCTGCTGCAACAACAACCAAACCGTATGATTCAGTGTAGGGTCACTTCAGGTGGACATATGCCGGTTATTATCTATCATACTAAGAGTGCTCTCAGACAGCCGCTTATTTACTTCTCTTATTGCACAGCAAACATCTTCGCAGAGGTATATGCAAGGAAAAACAAATACACATATTCTTAATGGAGTTCGCAGATCGGAAAGTATCTTATTGTAATATTAAATTTGTCACAAATCCCTGAACACCTTCTATATTTTTTGTTTTGTTTTGCTTTCTAAACACAATAACTTGGGTTAACATTCATATTGAACAATACGGAAAATGCAAATGTAATAAAATGAATAAATAATTAAAATAGACAGATAGATCATATAACGACGGACGGCGTAACCCGAAAAATTGTAACTTGTTTTTTTTTTTTTTTTTTTTTTTTTTTTGTTTTGCTTTCTAAACACAATAACTTGGGTTAACATTCATATTGAACAATACGGAAAATGCAAATATAATAAAATGAATAAATAATTAAAATAGACAGATAGATCATATAACGACGGACGGCGTAACCCGAAAAATTGTAACTTGTTTTTTTTTTTTTTTTTTTTTTTTTTTTTTTTTTTTTTNTTTTTTCATTTCATTTTGCAGGGGGAGCCGGAGACTCCCCCCGCCCCAAAAACGTAACGGCCAGTTGAATTTGACCTAAATTTTCGATTAAAAATTTAAATACAAAGTAAATTATCAAAGAAAATCGCAATGGCACTGTAAAAATTTGAGAGGTAGTGTAGTGGTAAGTCGCTTTGACAGTTAAACAGTAAGGTGTGAGTTCAAACGCAGCCTACCCATGGAATTTCATCCTCATAAATTTTAGATATTTACCACTATTAGAGGACATGGAAGAGGGTCGGATAATCAACATCTAGTCCAGCGTTCTCAGAGTAATTGAAAAGGAACCTAATTCCCGTGTCCATCACATTCCGTGATGGACACGGGAATTAGGTAGGCTCGAGGAGTACAACAGCAAGAGCAAAGTCCAAAGTGTGTGGGGGGGGATTTATTGTCAAAGCAAAGTGAAACATAGTTATTGTTATTTTGCCTTAGCACTGAATATAACATCTCTAGGACTTATTTTTTCCTAGCAGGCTCCTGGCCAAATTCCACATTCTCTACTTTTTTTCTAATGGATACTTTCTCCGGATCATGATGAGTTTTGGCAAGCTACATCGAAAACGCTGTGTTGTCAGGGATCAACGTGTGTACCCAAACGAGTTTCTCCAGTATGTACCACCACGCCTTATAGTATCAAAATACTCTCTTGAACCTGAAGTTATAGAAAATCTGAATTTTCTATAAAAAGCAACCTGCATCGACACTCTGGCACCATCCAATATCCATTTGACCAAAATTACAGCTGGTGCGGCGGCAGAACAGAGTGCCAGGAAGAAGATAAATAAATACAAGCATCTAAAAGAACAGAATTATAATTTCAAACCTTTTGCAGTGGAAAGAATGGGCCCATTTTCATCCGAGACAAGAGACTGGATTGATGAAATAGGATCAATTTTAATCACCAAAACCAACAATTTTAAATCAAAATCTTTTGTAATCCAACAACTATCCACAGAGGGGAAATGCTGCAAGTGTACTTGGAGCATTCCCCTCATCTGACACTTTGGAGGAAGTTTTTTATTTGTGATAAAAATATATATAACCTTTATTTGGAATAAAACACAAATATAAATTTAAAAAAAAAAAAAATGAAAATCTGAATTTAAAAAAAAAAAATATCGAGAGACGTCTTTTTCGAGTTCTGCCGTCGAAAGGTACATTTTGTATATTATGGTAAATTACAGGTAAAAGATAAAAGAAAGTAAAAAAATATAATGCCCAATATATGTTAAAAAAAACAAGATCAATTCTGGGTTTTTGCACAGTTTCTACAAGGTGAGTCATTTTAATTAATAAGGTCTATTTAATTAATAAGGTCAATTATCTCGAAAACGGTTCATTTTACAAAAAAATATATTAATTATGGTGACCTTGAATTTTTTCTGGACGGTCGCGTTAAAAAAGAGAATCCTGAATTTTTGATAATTGTATTAGATAACGCTAGATCGGTGTTGGGCTAGATGCTAGAGTCGAAGCATTGTTGTGGCCGCTTGTATTTAAAACCAAGGTGTATTTATTTGTCTGATGTGGTGTAAGGATCGGTTCTATGCGATGGTTGGTGCGTAAATTTGGACTTCTACTGAAATAATTCATAATTGATCTTGTTTTTTTTTAAAAAAAAAAAAAAAAATATTTAAAATATTTATTAGAAATATATACAGGGTGGTCTCAATTGGAGTAAGTACTTAAAATATATAGCAGCTAAGCATAAAATTAGGTACTTTCTTTTCATAAAAGCAAATACATGGTGTAACCAGGTTGGTTAAATGGTTTCCAAATTGATATTACAATTAGTGTAAGGCCATACAGAGAGCGTGAAGCGTCAAAGCGTTCAGCGGTAAGCAAGCGTTAACATTTTTCCCCCAATCTTGCTTTTTCCTTTAGTGATGGCAATAACGTGATCACTTGAGCGTCAACGCTGAGCGATGATTTTTTTACCGCTTGTCGTAAGTTGTGTTTGAAATTTTTGAGAAAACTGAGCTTCAAACAGTGAAAATGACTGGAAGAGTGCAAATTGAAGAGAATATTTCTGGATGCCGCTTGCAGTATGTTTTACTTTCGACGATTAACAAAATTCCGCTTGACGTTTACCGCTCTTTGTATATCTTTAAGTGTTTTATAGGGACGTAGATTGGCGTAACGTCTAACCGGCCCGTCAGCCGTAATCCTAAAGGGTTGGGATACTTCTAAAACAAGAGTCATCGGTAAATCATTCGTGGACTCGATACTATAAATATAGAATTCGAAACTACCAAATTGACTAGAATTCAAGTATAAGTGAACGTCTACTAAGATTAAAAAATTTAATAATTCCTTGGTTAGATAGTAATATTAATAATAATTTTAAATTTTATTAAATAATAAAATTAAAATATAAAAAGATGTTTCAAATGTTCTCCGAGAGCTATTAGAAGGGATTGTAATTTAAAAGATGTAGAAGGACTTACGTCAGGAGATTAAACAATCACCCGGAGAACTGTTCACTTTCAACTGCCACGCGAGTTGGTGGAATTTGTCCTAAGAAATCCCATTTCTACTCTTTTTCTATGATATCTATTTTCTCTTCTTGGATAAATAATGGTCTAAACGTGGTTTCTAAATAAATATTGGGTGTCTGGTGGCTAAACTTAGTTTGTGGATGCTCTTGCTTTTCAAAGGCCAAACCACGAGGTAACCATTGGAAACCGTATGGTTTCGAAGCTGCTTGTAAAATTACGGGTTTATAGTGAGGGAGATAGACGTAACCTTTGTGAATAAATTATGAAAATAATACGGTACTTGATTTTCAAAGGCCAAACCACGAGGTAAACATTGGAAACCGCGTGGTTTTAAAGCTGCTTGTAAAATTAGGGATTTATAGTGAGGGAGATAGACGTAACCTTAGTAAATAAATTGTAAAAATAATAAGGCACTTGATTTACAAAAGGCAAACCACGATGTAACCTGTAGTAATTCACAATCTAGCTCTTTCATGAAAGCGCAGTGGAAGGGTTAAAGGCAAAAACGTTGCCATCTCAGTTAAGGTAAAAAGAACAATCAAAAACAGAACCCTATACATTTAAGTACAACTAGCACGTGACCGATTTATTTGTGTGTCATACATAAGCTCTGGTATTTCTTGTATATAACGTACTCAGCCCAATTAGTGAACCTCGTAAGTCCAAAACTATCGAAAAGTGATTTTTTGTTTCATATTAAAGACACGTACATCCCACACAACGTGTAAAAACATCACTGGTGTAACAACCCGTTTCCACTATACAATTTTTTGGAGTGATATTTTTTTTACCTCTGCCATTGGATCATATTGTCTTGACGATTGTAAAACGTATATGAGGAACATCGCCATTGAACTACACATGCCACGGGATCACTACACGATTTTTTTTGTAGTCACAATCTTTTTGTAGTGACGATTTCCCAAGACAAGACGCTATATGATAATCCAAAGTGAAGATTTTTTTTTTATCGTGTACAGTAAATTGTTCTTAATGGGAACACTCTAATTTAAATGTATGTGCCACACGACAAAGAAAAAAAAAATAAAAAAATAGTGAAATGCCAGGAGTAACCTGAATAATTAAGGCAGGAGAAAAAAAGAAGAAACTCTTGTAGAAATGCAGAAACCCTGTCGAAAAACCTAATTTTAACTAATGTGACTTACGAAGTTTACTAATTAAGCCGACAATATTTCCCGCATGTTAGGGCAAAATGGGAATGATTTTTCGATATGGTTATCGTTGGATTGGGAATAATAAGCTCTATCCAACGAAACAAATCAATTAAGAAAACTAATAAAGAGTAATTTAAAATTCAAAAACTCTACCAAGGTGACTCTTGGGTTTATTATTTTACTGGCTAAAAAAAAAGAGAGAAAAAAAAGCTAATGTAAATATTAAATTTTGAGGCGGGGTATTTTTTTCGTGACGATTCCATAGGTTCATTATTGAAAATAATAAAACAATCGAGTTTTGTTATTTTTGATATGTGTCATAGTTATATGTTTCATACCATTAGTATTATGTTACCCCAGTTTGATATTTTTTAATTAAGTCAGACATAATTCCGAAACATACAAAAATATTATAATACTGGAAGCGTGATAAAAATATTTAAGCATTAAGTCCAAAATAACCCTTCTATACTATTTTTTCTAAATTGCAATAAAGAAAGAGAGAAAAAAAATAATAATAATACAAAAATTAAATTTGACAGCATTTTAATTTTGCTCCTAATAAAAAGTTGGGTTTTTAAACTTATCTCCTTCTGCCGTAACATGCGCGATTTAGAACCGAATGGCATTAAGTTACAACGACCAATGGTACAGTTTAAATAAATAGTAAATTCATGCTTGAATAGTAATAGCTCCCCTTGTTGGTGAAGGAACTGCCGATGTTGTCTTATGTGTAGACACCACTCGAATCCCTTGTGCGAGTTCTCCATTCAATACGTCTAAATATTTCAACCAGGCATCATACGCATACGCTCCTGTTGCACAGAACCCAAAAACAGCTGCAGCACCAAACGTACTATGAGTTGCCCAACTAGCGCACAGTATAGAAGCGATGAAATAGAAAGCTGCTATGATGCCACAGTAGATGAACTCCTGTAATGAAACACATGGAAGACATTTATTTATCTTCAAAATCCTTACATATTATAAAACAAAGTCCCCCACTGCGTCTGTCTGTCTCTTCACGATAAATTCAAAAATTAGTGAACGGATTTTCATGCAGTTTTCACCAATAGACAGTGTGAGGAAAGTTTTAGGTGTATAAAGAATTCAAAAATGTCGAACTGTTTGGGAGTTATTCCGATTTTTGACAAAATTCCTCAAGTCACAGTCCGATATCTTAAATTTTGACGCGACAACAGGTGACCTCTTAATCCTTAATTTAGTAGGACATAGTTTGTAGCCATTACATAGTTACAATTTCGAATCCGAGAACGGGCAAAATAAATATAGACAAACTAGGTAATTGATTAGGTAAAACGGTAAGGAATATTGAAAAATTGATAAGAATGGACTCCTAAAACCATAGGCTGGAGACCCCAGAAAAAATCATCAGAATTCAAAACTCTCCATTTGTTTTGCGAATTACCGCTGTTTTTTGCGAAACGAAAATCTCAGGAAATAAATGACTGATTTTACATGTTCAGCATGTTCTATAACCCCTCACCCGTTGTCAACTTTCACCTGAAACACCCTGTATGTGACTCACAGTGACAAAAAGTTTTGATGCACAATTAAACTCCAAATGGGACCAGCGTACAAAAATTTAATAGAAATCACGGCGTACGAGGCGGACAAGCGGATATTTTTTTTACTCTTAAATTCTACGTAGCTCGAGACATAAAATATCAAATTTTGGTTGGAGTATTTTTTCCAAAGATTCATTATTGAAAATAAAAACCGAAATTGTAAACTTTCGAATGATGTTAAAGAGACGTTGGGCTAAAAAAACTTACTACTTTTAGCCAGGGTATCTTGTAGAGCTTTTCAATTATGTGAAATAGATACAATACTAAGAGTATGCCCGTGAACCAAAAACCAAACATGGCCACCGTATTGAAAAAGTTGGCTCGGAAATTCATTGAATATAAAGATACGGAGATCACAATAAAGCCGACCAGGTTCAGAACCTAAAATCAGAGAGAAAATCGGTTAGAACGAAAATACAATTCAATTAAAAAAAAATGCAAAGATTTTGGGTACGGTTTTGGAATACTTCATGTCAGGTCATTTCTTCTACATTAGAACTAACTCTTTCGCTACAATTATATATTGCTATTTTTGTTTTACAAGGACAAATGAAATGTGTTCGTGTCTAACCTGTATTTTGTAGCCTTTAAACAGATTTTTCATTTACACAGGGTGACCCCGAAAAACATAGCTGAAATTTAAGAGTATAACCTCTTAAATTTCAGCTATGAACTCATTATTTTCACCAATAAATACTGCCACATGCATAGTCCGCTTTTGCTTGTTTTTCAAGATGGCGGCCATTTTGTGTTTTCCTACAACTCATTACTTCTCTATACAAAATCACGTATAAATTTTTTTTACTAATGTCTTAGATCGTTAAAACAAGAATAAAATTTGCAGTTATTCCCATGATATTTTTGAGCGAAAATATTTTGTCGTACTTTTTCGAGCATAATTCCGAAAATCTTTAGAATTTTTTTCGTTTTTTTTTTGCACAGAAATTTTCTGTGCAAAAAAACTCTTGTGAAACTCATAAACTCTTGTGGCACTCATATGGAATAACTCATAGCTGTTCAAGAACATCAATATCGTTTGATTATTCAAAGGACTTGAAAGGTAACGAAAAATTTGCTACCACAAAACGTGATTTTTTTAGATTGTTATAATTGTTATAATTTATACAGATACTTAAATATACAGATACTTATAATTGTTCAATTCCTTGAACAATTATAAGTATCTGAACATTATTCCATATGAATGCCACAAGGGTTCCCATAACAATTTTCATGGAAAATTTCAGTGCAAAAATTCGGAAAAATATTTTTTTCGAAAAATTTACGGAATTATGCTCGAAAAAGTACGACAAAATATTTTTTCTTAAAAATATTTTGGGAATAATTGTTACTGCAAATATTGTTGTTTTAACGATCCAAACCAGTTTTCTGTTCCATTAGCCAAGAAAAGTTATACGTTATTTTGTGTAGAGAAGCAATGAGTACCTATGCCGAACGATGCATTTAATTTGACCTTCATCAAAATTAACAAGCAATAAATTTTACGTCGCATAAGGTCCTCAATTATTAAATTCGGCCCACGAGTTTGGTCATAATGGACAGTCGATTTTAAGCTATGTGATAATAATAAGATTGTGCAAAGATTTGTCAGATTTTATAGTGTTTTTTCCATTATTTCGAAGTTATTAGTTAAGCCTTAGTATTTCAATTTTCCGCTATATTGGTCCTATTACATGGGAACAAAAGTTTTATCAGCTCAAAATTTGATTGGAACTTTGTCCGGTCCTCCCGTTTCACCCGGCATATAATGTTGGACGTAAAACACACCCAGTATTTTGACTGAATAATTAGTTCTAGGAATACTCTGTTGCATCATATTTACATCAAATATTAAACAATAATCAGTTCAAAGAACTCATCGTACAACTGAAACGTTAAAATATTTAAGTTAAACAATATCGATTGTTTAAGAGTTAATGGGAAATTGCTATTGGCTGGAATCAATACGATCAGCCAATAGAAAACCGGGAATAATCCTAACGGTCGATCTGAAGGAAAAACTTTAGATCGAACGTCTATTAAAATGAATTCTAATTCTGGCATTCGACGGTACAACAACTTAAAGTATTTTATAAATTATTTCTAAGTCCTGAATTGCAATAAAGACCAACTTCTTAAATTCTATCATTGGTAATTTGCAACATTAACATCTTGTTGCTCCCATTTCTATTATAGTTTTCGCTCTCAGGTTGGGGTCTAACTTAAAAAGGAGTTTATCGTAACTCTGAAACGAATAGATGGGGAACAACTTTTTCCATAAGAAAAACAGCGTCCCATAACCAAAATATACCCAACAGTTTGATGCAACTAATACCACACAGAATATTTCTAGAAGTTATTATTCAATCAATATACTGAGTGTGTTTTATGTCCAACAATAAATGGGAAATATTTTCATGTCGGGAAAACTGCGGAATGGGCATACCACAGCACCGACATTAAAGTAGAAGATAGGGGTTACATAATTACTTAAAAATAATAGAAAAAAAGAACTCTAAAACAATCTGACTTATCTTTGTATTTAAGAAAGAAAAATAGGTAACTTTAACTATCTTATTATTATCATATAGCTTAAAATGGATTGTCCATTCTCAGCCAAATGACCAAACTCGTGGCCCGAATTTAATAATTGAGGACGTTATTCGACGTAAAACTTAATGCTAGTAAAGTTTGATGAAGGTTAAATATTTCTTCATAAAATGCATCGTTCGCATTCAGATACTTATAATTGTTCAAGGAATTGAAAACATATAATTATAATTCTGAATATTATTCCATATGAGTGCCACAAGGGTTCCCATCACAATTTTCATGGAAAATTTCAGTGCAAAAATTCGGAATATTTTTTTCGAAAAATTTACGGAATCATGCTCGAAAAAGTACGACAAAATAATATTTTTTCTTAAAAATATCATGGGAATAATTGATACTGCAAATTTTATTCTTGTTTTAACGACCCAAACCAGTTTTCTGTATCTCTTGGTTCGGTTGTTCTCTTGGTTCGNCCCATCACAATTTTCATGGAAAATTTCAGTGCAAAAATTCGGAAAATATTTTTTTCGAAAAATTTACGGAATCATGCTTGAAAAAGTACGACAAAATAATATTTTTTCTTAAAAATATCATGGGAACAATTGATACTGCAAATTTTATTCTTGTTTTAACGACCCAAACCAGTTTTCTGTATCATTAGCCAAGAAATGTTCTCTTGGTTCGGTTCTCAACTTACAATTTGAATAATTTTTAGTAGACCCGGAACAGTTCGAAGATAGGCATCATCAAATCGGACATCAGTTTGAACTGACGTGCTCGTTGAAGTTACGGTAGTCACTGTTGTATTTTGAGGTCGTCCATAACCCAATTCCGCCATTTTATATTATTCTTCAACTATTTAATTCTGTAAGCAAAAAGAAAGGAAGTTGAGTTACTCCTGTAGTAGAATGTAAATGTAGAATTTCTTTCTGGGTAAGGCCTGGCCCAACAGCCTCTTCACAGCATTACTTAAGAACCTCTAAAGTAATGTACTAATAACCTCACAAAAAAATTATTATCATTGAAAAAAGGCCAAGTTCCACTCACTCAACCAAAGAATTCAGCCTATGAAAGTAGTGATATCTATTATTGGAGCCCAGTTTAATGTTGCTGCTGTATATCCAGCACTTAAATTTATTATTGCACGTTCTTCTGTCTCAATTTTCTTAAAGTAATACTGACTTTACACTTGGTCAGTTTTTTCCAAGGGGATTCGTTAAATACTATCTTTTTTTCCTGTAGTATTGTACAATACTACGTAATGTATGTTCAAAATTTCAATGACCTATCCCCTGTAGAACCCGATATCTGACGGTGTGAAAAACCTGGTGAATTGCTTCGTGTAAAGATACACTGGTGCTTTCTGGAACTTGGCCTGGCGCACTGCCGTGCGCTTAGATCTTCTCAGTCTTCTACAAAACCAAATCTTTTTAGTCTAGTAATGCCACCACTGGTCGCTACTCGCATTAAAGTAGCTACTCAATCGTCCTCACCCAGCTGAGTGTGATGTTGAAATCACAAGCACTAAGTCAAAATATTTGACCCCGCCGGTGATTTAACCTGTGTTCCCCACATGCAATGTCAGTGTGACACCCACTAGACTAGGAGGACTGCTTACTCCGCTAGTAGCAGCAGTTTGCGCAGTTTCATCAAATTATGTCAATTGCAATTGACAGATTTAACAATTTTGTCACTTCTAAATAAATATAGCCAGCGTCTATGGCACGTTGACTTCATCAGTTCCCGTTCGATCACTGAAGTTAAGCAATGTCTAGCGAGGTTGTACCGTGTGGGTGTCCACAAGGGTTCGCGCCATCGTGATGCTAGTTTTTTTCCGGCCCAACACAGGTTGGGTGAGGTCAATGTGAGTTGGTTTGCAAGTTTCCAGCGAATGGAGGGTAAAACCCCCGTCTTGAATGAGCAATAGATGTTAAAGAGACGTTAAGCCAAATTAAAAAAAGAAATAATAATAATAAATATGTTCACACAGGTTCACATAAAATGACAGTATCCTGTGGGGACTTGGGTCTCATTTGGCAATGAACTACAAGTTAATATTACAAGCGTATCAATTGTAATTTGGTAGAGGGAAACTATGAAAAGTACGAGACTAGTAGTTACTAGTCTAGAAAAGTCATCAGAAAAAACTTCACCTTTTCCAATTCTATTTGGGGTCCGCGTTGCTTTCCTTAATTCTACCATGCCACATTTGTCTGTTCTGTGCATACTCTCTTTAGCTGTAGCCTTTCCTGGCATGGTAATAGTTGCTTGCTTCTCTCAGTATCAATGCGTAGTAACTGCAATTTGTTAATGACTTTACATTTCTAACACCAAACCTTCTGTATTTACACGGTCTTAGGACCGTCACCTAATGAAACTGACTTGCTCCCGCCCGGTGCCTACATTCATCTATTGAGAAATAAACTAAAAGACCCCACTTAACACAAACTCATTTATGTCTATAAATGAGTTTTTATGTGGGGCACCATATTTCTTTATTTTGATTTAATTGTATATTTAAATTATAAACATAAATATATAGAGAAAATATGATTAAAAAAATTGTAAAGGGAAATTATTCAATGTACAAGACTAGTAATATTTTAAATACTTTAATTGAAGACTCAGTAACTTTGTGAAGGTCCATCTCAACTGTTATTTTTTTGTACTCATTAAGTGTTTAAAAAAGTAATTATACTATGTAAATGGTAAATGTGACAAACGATGAGGATTAGTCCCCTACCCCTGAAGATGCCGTCAAATCGGCGAAACATGTCGGGAAAACTATAAGATTACTGAGTAAGTAAATCAAAGAAAAAATAGTGAAGTGTATTAGTTTAAACCCCAATATAAGTCTAGTAATATTTACTTGTATTTTGTTACTCAGTAAAAAAAAATCGGTCAACGCTAAGTGGCAAAAGTGCCCATCACGGCGGACGGCGGGCAAACGGATTTTTTTTNAAAATGTGACAACGAAAGTGAACGATATAAATTGAAAAAAAAATAGTAAATGTTTGATGGGGAGGGGGGGGCAGCATGACTTCGCCGGCACTGCTGATACACCCAGTTTATTGATTACATTGTAACACAACTTTAACTATGAGGACTCCGATATATGCATATTCCATTGACCTCCATTTTATTTCCTATGATAAATGACAAATGAAGAGCCCAGCACGTCTGCAGTCACACCATCAGACCTAAC
>CM022877.1:5232958-5261203 GCA_012654025.1 Pachypsylla venusta
CTAAGCGATGATAAGATTGTGCTCACCCGCGAGGTTAATGTAAATCAACCGCCCACGCTAATAATTATCCGGATACATGTCGTGTGTGTGTGTCGTTGTATTGTTTTAGATTAGACATCAAAATAGTTTATTTGGGACATCTCCATTCAGTGGCGTACATCAAGGGAGAGGGTTCTAACCATACTAAAATATTATTTTACCCCCCCCCCCCNTATTTTACCCCCCCCCCACGATATTTAATTATTTTTTTTATGCATAGCTTATGTAATATTGTAAGGTGTAATTAATCATCATCATCACCACCACCAACAACAACAAAAACAACAGAATCAAAAACAACAAAATATCATCAACAACAACAACAACAACATCATCATCATCATCATCATCATCATCATCATCATAAACAAAAACAACAACTATAAACTACAAGAACATCAACAAAAACATCATCATCACAAACAAAAACAACAACTATAAACAACAAGAACATCAACAACAACATCATCATCACAAACAAAAACAACAACTATAAACAACAAGAACATCAACAAAAACATCATCATCACAAACAAAAACAACAACTATAAACAACAAGAACATCAACAAAAACATCATCATCACAAACAAAAACAACAACTATAAACAACAAGAACATCAACAACANACCTTGGGGCTTTGGCAATAAAGTCCCCAAAGTCTAAAAGTAATGAGAGGGGATCTCCGAGAAAAAAAGTGTAGCGGCCCCCTCGTGAAACTTTTCGGGGGAGCCCGACATGAATCGCGCCGTCACTGACCCTGTATGAGTGATCTCATCTCGTGTTGAACATTTCGCTTTTGATTTTCATTCTCCGAATGAAAAGTGGGACAATGTCAAGGTGAAGCTAGCCCTGCCCTGACCCGGCCATCGAAATGTTTACACAATTATTATATTTTTTTTTAATAAAATAATTTTAATAGCTGTTTGCCCGTACTTCGCTACGGTTATGAAATTCAACAACAAATTTCCAAATTTCGACATTCAAACAACCAGGCCCGACGAGAGGGGGAGGAAATGGGGAAATCCCCCCAGGCCCGGGATTTCCTAAGAGGCCTGGTGAGTAAATTATCATAAACAAACTTTTCATGTTTTTTTTCTAATAAGGACAATGGCTATTGCAGGACACCAATCTTTATATATAAAAGGCAATGTCCTGAGTGACTGATCAACGTAGAACCGAAACTATTAATGCTACAGACTTGAAATTTGGCAGGGACCTTCGTTGCACCATGTAAGTGTGCACTAAGAAAGGATTTTGCAAAATTTTAAGGGGTAGAAATCGCGAAAAGTAAACAATTCCCATAAGAAATACATTATATACATATATACAACAGCGTAGAACTGCCATGCCTCTAAGGCGCCAAGCTATAGGCCGTAGCGAAGCACGGACGAAACAGCTAGTTTTACAATATAGTGCGACCTTTAAGCTTGTACAGCAATCATAAATATTGGTATATTTCGTAAACATTAACATCTGATAATCGAAATATTTGTTGCCGCGAGCAGAAGCGTACACGCCTTTTCCATCACGTAAGTGAATTGCCTACTTTTACTTTTATTACTGCCCATACGGTGATTTTAGAAGAAAGAATAATAGAGGGACCCGTAAATCCCCCCCCGGCCCGAATTTTCTGTCTACGGCCCTGCAAACAAGGGATATGTACACAAATACGTACAAACTTATATGAAGTTTATAAATTATTTGCGTTTTATTAGTATAGATGCGCATCTATATACTAAAAGAAAATTCTAGCTACGTTGTATATGAATTAGTCAGTATACCAACAGCATAGATCTGCATAAATATCTTTTTTGACGTCCAAATTGAGTGAGAGGTATAGATAGAGATTACGATCCCGGGATCTCGACGAAAATGACAGAAATTTTGATCCCGGGATTTTCGGGATTAACAGTGATATAATAAAAACAAACAGNTGTATGAGAATTCAGTTCTGCAGAAGTTGTTGTATGTTGTTAAAGTTTTTAATCAATAGTAACATCATCGTTTGCGATGGTGGCCAGGTGTATGAGAATTCAGTTCTGCAGAAGTTGTTGTATGTTGTTAAAGTTTTTAATCAATAGTAACATCATCGTTTGCGATGGTGGCCAGGTGTATGAGAATTCAGTTCTGCAGAAGTTGTTGTATGTTGTTAAAGTTTTTAATCAATAGTAACATCATCGTTTGCGATGGTGGCCAGGTGTATGAGAATTCAGTTCTGCAGAAGTTGTTGTATGTTGTTAAAGTTTTTAATCAATAGTAACATCATCGTTTGCGATGGTGGCCAGGTGTATGAGAATTCAGTTCTGCAGAAGTTGTTGTATGTTGTTAAAGTTTTTAATCAATAGTAACATCATCGTTTGCGATGGTGGCCAGGTGTATGAGAATTCAGTTCTGCAGAAGTTGTTGTATGTTGTTAAAGTTTTTAATCAATAGTAACATCATCGTTTGCGATGGTGGCCAGGTGTATGAGAATTCAGTTCTGCAGAAGTTGTTGTATGTTGTTAAAGTTTTTAATCAATAGTAACATCATCGTTTGCGATGGTGGCCAGGTGTATGAGAATTCAGTTCTGCAGAAGTTGTTGTATGTTGTTAAAGTTTTTAATCAATAGTAACATCATCGTTTGCGATGGTGGCCAGGTGTATGAGAATTCAGTTCTGCAGAAGTTGTTGTATGTTGTTAAAGTTTTTAATCAATAGTAACATCATCGTTTGCGATGGTGGCCAGGTGTATGAGAATTCAGTTCTGCAGAAGTTGTTGTATGTTGTTAAAGTTTTTAATCAATAGTAACATCATCGTTTGCGATGGTGGCCAGGTGTATGAGAATTCAGTTCTGCAGAAGTTGTTGTATGTTGTTAAAGTTTTTAATCAATAGTAACATCATCGTTTGCGATGGTGGCCAGGTGTATGAGAATTCAGTTCTGCAGAAGTTGTTGTATGTTGTTAAAGTTTTTAATCAATAGTAACATCATCGTTTGCGATGGTGGCCAGGTGTATGAGAATTCAGTTCTGCAGAAGTTGTTGTATGTTGTTAAAGTTTTTAATCAATAGTAACATCATCGTTTGCGATGGTGGCCAGGTGTATGAGAATTCAGTTCTGCAGAAGTTGTTGTATGTTGTTAAAGTTTTTAATCAATAGTAACATCATCGTTTGCGATGGTGGCCAGGTGTATGAGAATTCAGTTCTGCAGAAGTTGTTGTATGTTGTTAAAGTTTTTAATCAATAGTAACATCATCGTTTGCGATGGTGGCCAGGTGTATGAGAATTCAGTTCTGCAGCAGTTGTTGTATGTTGTTAAAGTTTTTAATCAATAGTGACATCATCGTTTGCGATGGTGGCCAGATGTATGAGAATTCAGTTCTGCAGAAGTTGTTGTATGTTGTTAAAGTTTTTAATCAATAGTGACATCATCGTTTTCGATGATGGCCAGATTTATGAGAATTCTGCTCTAAAGAAGTTAAGTTTTTAATTGTCATCATACATCTAAACTCCGAGGCTAAAAAGGCCACTTCCAGGGGGTCTAACCTGGATTTTTAGATCAATAACCGAATCGCCAGAGCGGTTGTTATCCTTCGGATCAATCAGAATTCAAATATTCCAAGGCATTCAAAAGTTACAGTCACCGGGCAGCAGGGGCGTACACAGGATTTTTTTTCGGGAGGGGCTGGGCAAAAGGTACCTATACAATAACAGCATCGTGGCGTTGAACCCATCTAGTTTCACAGAGAGATAATGTAAACAATGTGAGAGGCAACGATCATACCACGTTGAATATACCAGTTCCCGTCAGATCATGGAAGTTANCCCGCGACCTCCTGATTACCAGGCGAGCACTTGACCACTGAGCTACCAAGGCAGGTTGACCACTGAGCTACCAAGGCAGGTAAAGAGAAATTTAGCTCAAAAATATCATGTGACTTACAGTGACAAAAAGTTTAGAAGCACAATAAGGACCCCAAATATGACCAGTCAGAGCGTCTTACCAATTCCCGCTAGATCACTGAAGTTAAGCAACCAGCAAGGTTGTTCCAAGTGGTTGTCCACGTGGTTCGCGTCCTCGGGATGCTGGCTATTTTCTGACCAAACCCAGCCTGGGTGAGGTCTTTTTTTAAAAAAAAATTTTTAGCTTAACGTCTCTTTTCATCTATTGGTCATTCAAAGACGGGGGGTTTACCCTCCATTCGCTGGAAACTTGCAAACCACCTACCCACATTGACCTCACCCAGTCCGTGTTGGGTCGGAAAAAAGAGCCACTGTTACGTGGTGTTCCCAAGCGGTCACCCATCCAAGTACTGACCACGCCCGACGTTGCTTGACTTCAGTGATCTGACGGGAACTGGTGTATTCAACGTGGTATGATCGTTAGCTAAAATGTGGCCCCTAAATTGTTGAATCTACCATGGATCAAGCTATGTCAGAGTGATGTTCATTCTGCCTCAGAGAGACTACGATGACTTTCCTAGTGACCCAGTTTTATATCTCTATGACTTGTAAACAACATCTTCAAATACAAGAAATGCATATGTAAAACAGACGATGCGTCAAATGCATGAATGCAATAATTTGCATTCCTCAAGTATATTTTTAATATGAATATTTTTCATGTCATTTTTTATAATGTTATTTACAAGAAATAATAAAAATGATGACATCCATGCTAAGTACTAGGTCAGATAAGTTAAGATCTAGTGGGTGGTTCCTCATTAGTCTAAGGAAGCATGACACTAAAAATAAAACGATTCAAAGTTAAAGGGTTTAAAACACAATATCACTTTTCGAGCTATGGTCCGAGGCAATTTAATTGTTGGAATTGGACATTACTTCAGGGAAAATTTTACACCCATTCTCGCCAGGTACGGAAAATTCTTCTAGAATTCAACAGAATTTGATTTTTTTTTTAAAAAATGTTATTTTTTGTGTTATTATGTCACAACTTTGGTGTATTCTACAATGCTACAACATTATGGGATTTTCCTAATATCAATCATTATCCAATTACTTAGAAATTTTCAATTTTACCTAAAATGTTGGCACCGAGTAGCTACGAGCATATTATATCTCTATAGCTACTCATTGTCCTCACGGGGCTGAGTGGGCCCCGAATTTTATTACCCCTCCCAGGATTGGCCATTGAGCCGTGAGAGCTAGGGAGGCCATTTTGTATTAAAAAAATTTTTTGGAAATGAGAATTACTTCTGGGCAAATTTTAGATACTTCTCGCCAGACACGGAATATTCCTTTAGCGAAAAATCCGCTCTGGTTGGTATCCGACCTTTAAAAACTGTGTTTCGAACCAATGATGAAAGGTCATCAGCAATAAGCGAGTTTCTTCCTGTTCTATTGATACTTGCAAGCAAGGGTTACATTCACAGAAAAGGGAACATCAAAAGAGAGTAAGCACAGAACAAAAGATTTTCGCATGTTAATTTAGAGGAAGGCAATGCCGACCCCGAATAGAATTCGGGAAAGGTGAAGTTAAAGAAGACTAAGTTTAGAAAGTACTGAGCTCGATACCATTATCATTGTTTTGGACGACTTATCAATGCTTTAGGAAGATTTAGGGATTAGTTGTAATTGAGTAGCATGGTTATTATAATAAAGGTGTTCCTCTTAAAATCAAAAGTTCTTCCCATTTATAGATTAAGTTTTGGATAAATGGTCAAATAAATTGATTTTTTTTCTCTCTCTCTAATTCCTTCACTAAAATATTCTGATTAAGACTCAATCTAGCTCTATACTTATAAAACGCAAAGCCCAGTTGATATACTGACTGACTCATAATCAACGTAGCTCCACGATGACCAAACCTAGAGATTACTGATATGATTCAATCACTATTCTCTCTCTCTCTCACACACAAGGTTTTGATTACCCTTGGCTGTGTATCCGTTCTTGGTCGTCCCAAGGCGAAGAACTGACCATAGTGGGATAGGGTGTCTACCAAATCGTCAAAGTGAAATTCCCTGACTTTTCCAGGTTTTTCAGTCTATTTTTCCAGATTTTCCAGTGTACTTTCTCAAGATATTTTCTCCCCCATCTGACTTCAAAAAACACAATATTGGGGCCCAGGGCCGGCAAAAAATTTCCTTCATACCCCAAACATGTATAACAAAATTTTAGAGGAAAACGATAATAAGCGCGACAGGAGAAATTTTTTAGGAAAAGCATGTTCACGCATAAAATTGGCCATTGAGATAAAAAAAAAAAACTCAATTTGAAAAATTCCCTGACTTTTGGCGTTTTTTCTTAAAATTTCTTAAATTCCGGCGTTTTTTCTTCTTTTCCCTGACATTTCCAGTCTCCTAAAATTCCCTGACAATTCCAGGTATTCCAGGATTTCCAGTCTGGTAGACACCCTGTGGGAATATAGTAGTATAGGTTATTGGTGTAGTGGTAAGAGGCTTCGAATAGTAAACAGTAGGTCGTGGGTGCAAACCGAAAACCGATCCAACCCATGGAGTTATAACCTCATGAATTTGAGACATTTACCACCATAGGAGGACATGGTAGAGGCCGGGATTATCAACATCTAGTCCGGCATCTTCAGAGCAGCATAATATACTACCAAAGAATATGATAAGATATTTTTCTCACCTGCATAAACTATAAAACACAAAAACACTTTAATCTAAAATTAGAGCATTTTTAATACATTACAACATAATTATCAGGGAACGGTGAACGTTATCAGAATGAGAGGTAATAAAAACTTAAGATTATTCAAATTATAAAACTAAAAATAATAATTAACGTGAAATGTTTGGAATACTAAACTCAATTGATAAACTGACTGAATACTGAAACTGATATGATAACTAAAAATAAATGTGAATGAATGGCGTTCTGAAACCGGGGAGGAGTGTCTGGCAATTCTTAGAATTTTTTTTAACAAACTTTAACCATGTTACAATTGTTACATACTAGCTGTTTCGTCCGTGCTTCGCTACGGTATTCATATTGCTAGTTTTCTTTTTCAAGGACAATGGAAATTGGGTGAGGGGGTATTGGTTTGTGCCCAGCCTGTATATTGCAACCAACATTTAAACGTTTTGCTAGGCGCTTTACAGGCACGGTCATTCTGANGAATGAATGAGAAAATCAAAGAAGTATAAGCGAAAGAAATAAGAATAGTGAAAACATTTTGAAGTCAAGAATAATGGCAGCCATCTTACAATGCAATCTTCTAATTCCAGTCCGGGAAATAAATCTTGTATTCACTTCACTGGTTTCACTTCCCGAGTTGACAGTGGCGGCGACAGAAAAATCGCAGTGCGGGGTGTCTTCGGGGCTCCCAAAGGGGCCTTGAAAAACTATAAAAGTTATTGATTTTTTTCTGAGGCCTCTTTGTTGAAAAGAGGCTCCGACAAGCCTTGCATAGTGAGATTTTTCAGGAACATTTCAGGAACATTTTCATGAACCTAATGTAAATTACTCTGGGGGGCCATATATCTGTATTTAACATTAAGATACCTCAGTAGCATAAGCGGGGCCCCTGATGAACTTAGAGTAAAGTCCTTTTGCGAGGACCTTTAGGTCATGCTCATGCATGTTCCATTATACCTCTCCTTTAAGAAAAAAAAGGAAAAGGATAAGGGTATCTAAAGTATTATTTTCGTGAGGATGATTTCAGTCATAATAAAAGACGCCATACAAATTTGCGAGATGAGGAGTAATGGTATATTTGTGGCTTCAAAATTAAGTGTACACCACTCAGTATTACTCCTTAATATACCTCTTAGAAATGAACATCGGGTCCGACTTAGGGGGGGAGAACCGAAGGGTACTCGAACAAGAGAAAAATCCCGCGTTCAAAATATTTTTCCCGTTTGGGGAAAAAAAATTTTGCTCAAGCAATATTGCTCATCGAGGCATGAGGCATGGCCGTAAAAACGTTTCCTAACTTGTCGAGGGGGTTAAAATATGTCATTAAAGCTAACAAGTAAACATAAAAAATTAAAAACAAAACAAAAGAGAAGTAAAAAAAAATAAAAATATGGTTGGTGGGATTTTTCCCGCGATGTGTCACGCCGCACGCGACAAAAATCCCACAACACTGGGACCCTACGGTTCTCCCCGGAGTCATACTCATGAACAACTGATAAAAATGGATTGATGGCTGGCTTCTCAAGATTATGTTATCACTTAAAACAGTGTGAGAAACCCATGAAAATTCAAAGTTAGAATGATTCACAGATAATAATGGGAATGGACCCATCTAGATTATAGGCTGGAGGGCAGTGAAGCATTTTTGGAGAGGATACTTTCGGGGTGTGGAATACCCCCCAGGTACAGGGTGTCGTTGGGGCCGGGAAAATTTTGAATAATTAGGAGTCAAAAAGTGAAAATCTGTGCTCTCTAAATCTGCAATGTTGTTTCATTCAGGCCCGATCTTACCACGACGTGTTTTCAGGGTGTTTCATCTAACACTGTGTCAAGTTGTGTTAATACAATACCCAAACCCGAGTGTTTCAAAACTCGGCTTTTGGTAGGACCGGATCTCATAAGTAACTAAAACTATAACATTTTTTAACAACATCATGCAATTTGTCAATGGAAATTATAAAAAAAAATTAAGTTAACGTGAGATGAGCTTTACGTACATTGCGAAATTGCCGACGTGCCTAGCCGACGCGGCACATGCGCGGGTAGGGCCTGTAGTTAGTGGCCGGGAATAGAGCCCTCGTAGGGGCATTTTTACTGTAAAATAAATCTTGTTCATGAGGCAGCTGATTTGAACAAGATAGACATTTGTCGGGAAAGGAACCCCTCAAACCATGTGCTGAGTTCCAGGTCTAAATTATCATAATTCATAAATCTACAACCGTTTACGAGTTATGGCTGATTTTTTTAATGAAAAATCATAGAATAGTCTTAGCATGGGAAAGGCCATACCCCTAAGGCTGCAAGCGAAGTGGGCTCAGCCGGCCAGTAAGGTCTAAAACTAAAACCAATGTCTCCTCGTTACCAAAACGAGATACAAGGTAGGTACTTACTTATAGATATCAAGTTTTAACTTTGGTTCCCGCACTAGATTGGGGGTTGTTTTGTTTTAATTAACTTAAAAGTTAATAAAAAAAAATTTACCATATACATGAACCTTTTAAAATTCTCGAGAAAACAGAAACTTTTCTGTCTCACTTCCCGGTATCAGTCGAACCTTATCGAAATCTATTGAAATTTTCAATAGATAAGTCGTTGCGTTTATGGCCGGCCATACGGTTGGCATCAGTGTAAAAAAAAAATCACCATTATGAACTTAGCTGAATATTCTTCATCACATTTCAATTTTCAATTCAAGAATCAAGATGGAATCTCTTTAAATTTTCAATAGAACTTTTTTTTTATTAAAGAATTTTTGTTTTTTTTTTATTATTTTTAATTTTAATCTTTAATATCAGAAATGATTACTACAGCGCTTCGTATTTTACACAATGATTAGTCATTAAAACGATATTTGTAATTGAAAAAGTTCCTCGGCTATCAAATGATGAGTGTCTAATAAAAAAAAGTTAATGCTTACTCCAGTGAAAGTTCGTAAACCCTGCTTTTTAATAATTTTTTGATAATTTTTATTTTATAATTTTTCGTTTTTTTGGTGTTTAATTTTTCTTTTTCACAATGATGAAAGGAGGTGGATTACCTAAAAAAGAAGCAAAGATGAGAATTCGAGCATTTCCTGTAAGTGTTTAGTATACTCTTGTGGATTAATTTATTGGTTAGATTTATAGTTGTAACGAATGGGTCTTTGTTGTGTCTTCTCAAATCGGTATCATTCGATCATTTCATTTTACCTTAGCATAAGTGATCTTCGTTTATATTACTGTTAAGACACATCTGAACATGAATGCTTATCAGCTGCTTTGTGAACGCAGGGATCTTGTTTAATCATCTTGAAATTTGAATTAATATTGCTCGTATTACTTTGACCGATAAGGTCAGTGTGCAAAGATGGATGTCCGTAGAGAGGCTCGTAAATGCATCATTCATCCTTTGCATTGTCAAATACATGTTTTTCCTCTGAGACGTAATGTTTTAGTATTATCAGTCTAAGAAAAAGGAGACCTCATGTGAGTGGTGAGAAGAGATCATTGATAAAGTTCTCGACATCTTTCAACACTCATCACAAGAATCAACAATAAGGTTCAAGGAGACCTCATATGAATGGTGGGGAGAGATCATTGATAAAGGTCTCGAATCTTTCAACAGTCATCACAAGAATCAACAATAAGGTTCAAGGAGGCCTCATAACAATAAGTTTCAAGGAGACCTCATATGAATGGTGAGGAGAGATCATTGATAAAAGTCTCGAATATTTCAACACTCATCACAAGAATCAACAATAAGTTTCAAGGAGACCTCATATGAATGGTGAGGAGAGATCGAATATTTCAACACGCATCACAAGAATCAACAATAAGTTTCAAGGAGACCTCATATGAATGGTGAGGAGAGGTCATTGATAAAGGTCTCGACATCTTTCAACACTCATCTAAACACGTAACAATAAGGTTCAAGGAGGCCTCATATTATTAGTCAAAGATTAAAAATTAATATTTACAATTTAAGACTGATCATAACACGAACAACGACAAATATAAGGATTTCCTTAGCATCTCTTAAGTTAGAGAGAGGTCACGAGATCAGAAGCTGGTAATAAGTTATTTTGCAACCCCACCGGAGAGTTCATCATCTTCTGTACTATCACCGCGATGATGATCATCATAGGTTAACAGCCGTGGGGCTGGTTTGCAACAACTCGCCATGAGTTGTACTTGAGAATACTGACGGATAATGCAGTAGCTTCTCCTTGATTTCTGCATAGGTAATGTCAAAGATATCGTTTCCAACCCTTCCCTTAGTCGCCTCCTACGACTGGCATGGAATTGAGTGTCTTGGAAGTATTCTTTTTATGTCCCCATATCCACAGGAGACATAAGGATATAATGCAGTAGCTTCTCCTTGCTTTCTGCATGGGTAATGGAAAGGATATCGTTTCCGACCAGGACTGCGGAGCCGTCGATAAAACTAAATATGCAGTTTCTTTTCGATAATTGAAATATAGACGTTGATTAATCAACGCTTACAAGTTACATTGACTTGTATGATCATCATTAAGTCAACAGTTGTTAATCAACTGTTTTGTAGTAGTCCTCCATTTCAGTTAGACTACTTTGTCTAAGGAATTAATTGATGTAAAGGATGGCTTCTTGTTGCCTTCCCTATTTTAACTTTTAAATTTTCTCTGATAATACCTTTTATCCCGTTTTTGCAAAGTGAAATGTAGAAATAATGAGAACGAAGCTTACATTATATTTTAACATCATCAGCTCAGGTGGACTCTGACCTTTGGGAGGTTATAACTGCACTCTGAAACCTCAACCCATACTACCTTCATCTTTGCGCACGTTGTTTTTATACAGATGATTTGACAATGTTGAAAAGTATTTTTGTGTGACTTGGAGAAAGCAGGACATTTTCCATTATTTTCAAAAGCAGGACGTGTCCTGCCAAAACCGGACGTCTGGTAACCCTACCTCCAAATATCTTAGAGTAAGATCTTATATACAGGGTACGGCAATTAGTTCTCCCACGGGAGGGGAAGTAATAATGTTAGGAGCGTGGGGTTTGTGATATTCAACAAGAAATGACATCTAGTTTTTAGTTGTCACAATGGTTTGGTCTCGCGAGCATCGTACGTTAGTTGTCAAGCTGTTTTTTTTAAAAAAAGTGAATCCATTATAGGGTGTTCCGCACAAGGTATGGTTTGCACTTCACGGATCACGGATCGAAAAACAATTTTGAGGTGGGTTCACAACTATAGGATCACATCATCAGCTTTAGGCTGTATGTGGCTACGGCCCATGTTCCCGGTCACGTAAATCTCCTTACAGCATGACATTTCGTAGGTCCCTCGCTCGCCGGATTTGAGTCCCTGTGACTTCTTCCTGTGGGGTTACCTCAAGGCTGAGGTCTTCAAACATCGCCCTGGGACCTTTGAAGAGTTAAATGAGACAATTCTGGAAGAAATCATGCAAATTGATGCTAGTATGCTGACGAGAGTCATTGAAAACTTCCGCGAAAGACTCCAAATGTGCTCGCCAAGGTCGTCATTTGGTCGACATTTTTTACAAAACATAGATAAAAAAAAACTAGAATACACAAGCTTTCAGAATACAAAATAATTTTTCAAATATCTCATTTCGTTTTTATTTACCAGCTCTTTCAAATGTGGGAGAACTAATTGCAGCACCCTGTAGATCACCTTCTCTTAAAAGAAGAGCTGGAGAAAAATCCATTGTATTAACAAAGAATATGACTTCGGATATTTTGTGTAGGGTTTGCAAATTGAAATTTTTTTATATAAAATAAGTAAACCACATCATGGCCAGTCGTGAACATCTCAAAAATCTTTGGTTTTAAAATTTAAAAATCTCCTATAGACCAACAACTTTTTTTTGCGTTATTTATTGTGAAGCAATATCTTAATATTAAGTAGATGTCAAATTTTCATTGCAATAATTTTCGGTCAATCTGATCTCTGACCAAATCATATTTCGTAAAATTCATTCTACTCTACACTCAAAATAATCTCTTACACTAAAAAAAAAAAACTTTTTCACACACAAAATTGAAATTTCAAAATTTAAATGTATTCTTTCAAAAATTATATTTTTTAAGAAATAGAGATATTTTTTTTTGTTGGTTTTATTTGGTATTCCAAAATTAATTTCATAGTAATTAAGAGATATCTGGATTTGGTTTGATTTTAATAAGAAGAAGACAAATTTGATCCAATGAAATCTTTGTTAATATCATGAGGAAGTCCTACGGCGATGATGTTACAACGGACACTATTGGTTTTAATGAAAAAAGACCATTTCGAATAGGCACATGGAAACCGAAACAATTTCGAACACAAATTTTAGGATGTTCAGAGTCAGTTATTCAGGTGAATTGTCAGGATCTGAGCGCACGGCAGTGCACCAGGCCAAGTTTCGGAAAGCACCAGTGTATCTTTACACGAAGCAATTCACCAGATGGTACCAGACAGATACTATTAATTTTTTTTGGAACAAGTTACAAACTTAAAATGTGTTTTAATATATTTTAAAAAGTCATTTTAAACGTTTTAGGGGTGGGAGATTAATTAATTCACTTTAATTTTAATTTATTTTGAAAAAGTCCTTTTTCTTCCGTATTTATTGAACTATTTGAATATATTGAACTGAAGCAGACATAGTTGTACCAATATGAAAAAAGTCCAGTGCAAGTTTGTTTATTTTATCAATATAAGGGTTNTCTTGCACCATTCGGAAAAAAAATAAAAAATAAGTTAATGTTTTTTTTTGTTTTTTTTTCATGTTACCTAACCTGTTAAATAAACAAACAAAAAATTCTCTGCATATTTAAAAAAATCCGAATAAACATTTGATTTCTCCAAAGTTTCGTCGATTTTCAAGCAATAAAATTGTGAATTAAACATTAAAAAGTTAGTTTTCTCGTATTTCCCACCATTTAATCGTGAAAATTAACCTTCTACTTTCAATTAATTATATTTTAAGTTAGGTTAGTTGCTCAGAAAAAAAATAATAGTATCTGTTTGGTCCCCACCAGGTTTTTCACACCGTCAGATATCCGGTTCTATAAGGGATAGATCATTGAAATTTTAAACATAAATTCCGCAGTATAGTACAATACTACAGGATAAACTTCAAAAGTTAATATTAACCCGGACAGGAGATAGGTAATTTCAAAGTTTGCACTTTTGGATACTCACTGACTGACTGATTGATTGATTCACTCATCATCAAAAGTTTCAGGCACTTCCCGTATACCTAGAGCGCTGAAATTTTGCTTGAAGTTAACAATTGACATCCAAGTAAAGGGAAAAATCCGAAAATTTGAACTTTTTAACTCTAAGTGCTGCAAAACGGTGTCGCTTTAGGGAAGATAATACAACGTATTGTAATGTAGTTTTAACTGATAAAACACTGAAATCTTGCATAAAGTTAGATATTTTATATTTACATGCAATTTAGAAGGAAATAATTTATATTTGAACTTCTTCACTCCCGATGCTCCAAAACGGTTCCGCTTTAGGGAAGGAGATGCTCGAAAACTAGTTTGAACTGGTAGGACCCTGAAATCTTGCATGAAGGAAAATATTTACAAACAATTAAATGGAAAAATAAATATATTCTCTCTTTTACTACCAGTGCTCCAAAAAGGTTCCGCTTCAGGGGAAAAAAAATGCACGAAATCTAGTTTCAACTGCTAAGACGCTGAAATCTTGCATGAAGGTAGAGAGACTTAAATTCAATTAAATCCGCAAATGTCAAAATTGAAACTCGTTAACTCTTAGTGCTATAACTTCAGGGAAGAAGATGCACTATAAATATTGCTGTAGTGCATATTACTTTATTAAATATTTTGGTGTTAGATCTTATTGGATATTTGGGTCCGGTTTACACAGAAATTTCCTGGTTTCCGAGATGTTTTGTAATCAAAAAGAAGAAGAAATGAAGAAAAAACGGACAAATAATCAGTTACATATCTTTACAAAAAGTATTGATATCTCACAAAAAAATTATCATTGAAAGAAGGCCAAGTTCCACCCACTCTTCCAAAAAATTCCGCCCATGAAAGTAGTGATATCGATTATTGGGGGTTTATTGTTGCTACCGCATATCCCGCACTTAAATTTATTATTGCACGTTCTTCTGTCTCAATTCTCTTAAAGTAATACCGACTTTACACTTGGTCAGTTTTTTCTAAGGGGAGTCGTAAACTACTACCTTTTTACAAACTGGCCAAGTGTAAAGTCGGTATTATTTTAAGAGAATTGAGACAGAAGAACGTGCAATAATAAATTTTAAGTGCGGGATATGCAGCAGCAACAATAAACTTGGCCCCAATAATCGATATCACTACTTTCATAGGCGGAATTTTTTGAAGAGTGGGTGGAACTTGACCTTTTTTCAATGATGATTTTTTTGTGAGATTTTTTTAGAACAAAATGTTGAAGCCTTTTTTTAATAATCTCTCTGGTGATAAGAGATTATTGAAGCGACTATACCGCACTATACTTGTAGTTGATAAAAAAATATTTTTTTGAAATCTATACGCTGTTATCTATACTCGCGGATAAAAACAGGTGACGCATCCCGAAATATGCTAGTTTACACTAGCTACAGTAAATCGCAATTTTCCTTGAATTAATTCAGAGTGCCAGCGTCTTACCCTATATCACCAATCCACTAATAACCTTTTTTTTCCTTTTTTTTTTTTTTTAGATGACAATGGATGAGAAGTATGTGGACGGCATTTGGTCGTTGCTGAAGAATGCTATTCAGGAAATTCAAAAGAAGAATAATTCTGGTCTCAGTTTTGAGGAACTGTATAGAAATGCTTACACAATGGTGTTACACAAACATGGCGAGCGTCTCTATTCTGGACTCAAAGAGGTTGTCACGGCTCATTTGGAAACAAAGGTAAGCTGCGATGAAATCAGTGCCATTGTGTTACACCCTGTACAAATTGCGATGAAATCAGTGCCATTATGTTACACCCTGTACAAATCGCAATGAAATCAGTGCCATTGTGTTACACCCTGTACAAATTGCAATGAAATCAGTGCCATTGTGTTACACCCTGTATACATTACGATGAAATCAGTGCCATTGTGTTACACCCTGTACAAATTGCAATGAAATCAGTGCCATTGTGTTACACCCTGTACAAATTGCAATGAAATCAGTGCCATTGTGTTACACCCTGCACAAATTGCAATGAAATCAGTGCCATTGTGTTACACCCTGTATACATTACGATGAAATCAGTGCCATTATGTTACACCCTGCACAAATTGCAATGAAATCAGTGCCATTGTGTTACACCCTGTATACATTACGATGAAATCAGTGCCATTATGTTACACCCTGTACAAATTGAGATGAAATCGGTGCCATTGTGTTACACCCTGTACAGATTGCAATGAAATCAGTGCCATTGTGTTACACCCTGTAAAAATCGCAATGAAATCAGTGTCATTGTGTTACACCCTGTACAAATCGCAATGAAATCAGTGCCATTGTGTTACACCCTGTACAAATTGCTATGAAATCAGTGCCATTGTGTTACACCCTGTACAAATTGTAATGAAATCAGTGCCATTGTGTTACACCCTGTACAAATTGCAATGAAATCAGTGCCATTGTGTTACACCCTGTACAAATTGCAATGAAATCAGTGCCATTGTGTTGCACCCTGTACAGCGTGCCCGTCACAGCGGACACATGGATTTTTTTTATTTTTCAATTTTTGGTTTACCTTGAAACGTTAAATATCAGAGCTTTGTCCAGATTGTGTTTGATAATGATTAGGTCAGTTGATCACGGGTCAGTCAGTATACCGACAGAGATTTGTCCAGATTGTGTTTGATAATGATTTAGTCAGTTGATCATGAGTCAGTCAGTATACCGACAGACGACTTTGTCCAGATTGTGTTTGATAATGATTTAGAGCTTTGTCCAGATTGTGTTTGATAATGATTTAGTCAGTTGATCATGAGTCAGTCAGTATACCAACAGAGCTTTGTCTATATTGTGTTTGATAATAATTTAGTCAGTTGATCATGAGTCAGTCAGTATACCAACAGAGCTTTGTCCAGATTGTGTTTGATAATGATTTAGTCAGTTGATCATGAGTCAGTATACCCAGAGAGCTTTGTCCAGATTGTGTTTGATAATGATTTAGTCAGTTGATCATGAGTCAGTATACCCAGAGAGGTTTGTCCATATTGTGTTTGATAATGATTTAGTCAGTTGATTATGAGTCAGTATACCGACGGAGCTTTGTCCATATTGTGTTTGATAATGATTTAGTCAGTTGATCATGAGTCAGTCAGTATACCAACAGAGCTTTGTCCATATTGTGTTTGATAATGATTTAGTCAGTTGATCATGAGTCAGTNATGATCAGGGACATTCTCATGTACATGGACTGAGTGTATGTACAACAGAATGACGTGGACAATGTGTATAATCTAGGACTGATCATATTTAGAGATCAGGTGAGTGGAACACGAAAGCCTGGAATGATCACCAAACGTCCATGGTGATGATCAGGGACATTCTCATGTACATGGACTGAGTGTATGTACAACAGAATGACGTGGACAATGTGTATAATCTAGGACTGATCATATTTAGAGATCAGGTGAGTGGAACACGAAAGCCTGGAATGATCACCAAACGTCCATGGTGATGATCCTGGAACATTCTCATGTACATGGACTGAGTGTATGCACAACACAAAAACGTTAACCACATGTGAATGTCATTGAAAACGTTAATCACATGTGAATGTCGTTAAAAACGTTAACCACATGTGAATGTCGTTAAAAACGTTAACCACATGTGAATGTCATTGAAAACGTTAACTACATGTGAGTGTCGGTGAAAACGTTAACCACATGTGAATGTCATTAAAAACGTTAACCATATGTGAATGTCGTTAAAAACGTTAACCACATGTGAATGTCATTGAAAACGTTAACTACATGTGAGTGTCGGTGAAAACGTTAACTACATGTGAAAGTCATTAAAAACGTTAACCATATGTGAATGTCGTTAAAAACGTTAACCACATGTGAATGTCATTGAAAACGTTAACTACATGTGAGTGTCGGTGAAAACGTTAACTACATGTGAAAGTCATTAAAAACGTTAACCACATGTGAATGTCGTTAAAAAACGTTAACCACATGTGAATGTCATTGAAAACGTTAACCACATGTGAATGTCATTGAAAACGTTAACTACATGTGAATGTCGTTGAAAACGTTAACTACATGTGAATGTCATTGAAAATAATAAACAAAGATATTTTTGTGTTTATAGGTAGTGCGTTATGGCTGTATTAGAGATCATCTGCGAGACACCCTGCTCGGGCAAGTTGTGAAGGAAAGAAAAGGTGAAGTGGTGGACAGAATTGCAATTAAGAATGCTTCTCAAATGTTGATGGTGCTTGGCATCAATTCTAGATCGGTCTATGAAGAAGATTTCGAGAGACCATTCCTGCAACAATCGGCAGAGTTTTATAAAGTACGTGTGAAGTGGGGCGGTGGTAAAATGTTGTTTTTTCCTCTCAAGATTTAGGTTTGAAAAAATGATGTAAATATTGTTGGCCCAAGTAGCAGTTAAGTTGTTGTTAACGTTCTCAACGACTCTCACTGTGTCTTCAGGCCTAGAAAGGTGGCCTCTCCAACAGGATCTGTCCATAATGCTGACAGCTCGAGATTAGTTGGGTTTGATGGATAGTTGTATGATGGACAGTTGCTGGCTGTTCACGCACGACTGGTCCAACGGAGGAAAAACACAGTGAGTTGTCGGAACAGTGTTGATGGTCTTTGGCCGTGCCCGAGGGTACGGGTAGCCCCGGTACGAAGAACCAACGATCTTGGGGGCCTTAAGCAGTTAAGTCACGGATACCGCACAGAAAGTTGGGAAATGGGCTGATAATGCTCCAATTGGCTGAAATTTTGGTAGGAGGTACTATAGAAGTAAACAAGGGAACAGTAATATGCAGGATGTGTGGAGAGGAATAGGAGACGGCCTATCATATTTGACTGTCCATCCCAGGCATTACAACGCTTCTGGGCGCTAGATTCCTGGTATGTAAACTTAGGAAGATCACACTGACCTTAGTGAGACCATTGCTGAACTTTGCTAGGGGTACGGCAATTTTAGGGTTGGGTGAAAGATACTAGACATGTGGAAATCCAAAAAGGAAAGGCCGCCACAATTAATAATCATAATACTCGGATCAGTAGCTGAAGCTTGAGATTTGGAATCTTTCGACCTCGAAATGTGTTTTATCATGGAAAAATCAATATCGAAAATTTCAGCCCATTACAATACTTTATTTTATATATGAACTAGCTGTTTCGGTCGTGCTTCGCTACGATACTTATATTGCTATTTCTGTTTTTCAAGGACAATAATGGAAATTCGGGGGTGGGGGAAATTCGGGGGTTCGGGGGTGGGGGGGGTTTGTGTCAACCCTGTATATCGCAACCTTTAAAAATCAAGATTTAAACGTTTCAGCAGGCGCCTTAGAGGCACGGCCATTCTTATTTTTTTGTATTTTCAAAATTTCATTTTACCCGTTCCCGGTTGCGAACTCGTAACCCTGGAATGACTGGCCATAACTTTGCAGAAACTGTCCTAAAATAAGGACTAAACAGCCACCTAAAACTTTCTCACTTTGAGTAGATATGTTGTCGCGACATAATTTAAGATATCGGACCGTGACTGTCCGATTTTGGAGAAAAAATTATAAATTTGGCCGTAACTCAAAAACGGTTTGACATTAGTATATTAGTTCTGATAATTTTCCTGGGGTCGTAAACCATGATTTTTCCCATTAATTTTTCGCTATCTGCTACCGTTTGGGCTGTGGTGTTGTAACAGACAACCCCTCATACATAGGTGTACATGGTACATACATACAAATTTCTGATTTATATATTAAGATAAGGTAAATCGTGATTTTGACACCAGATTATTATTCAACGATTTTGCATTTTTGTTTTTTTTCCTCAGATGGAAAGTCAAAAGTTTCTAGCTGAGAATAGTGCTTCGGTTTATATTAAAAAAGTGGAAGCCAGAATTAACGAAGAAGCTGAAAGAGCCAAACACTATTTGGATGAATCCACCGAAAGCAGAATAGTGGAAGTTGTCGAAGAGGAACTCATCAAGAAACATATGAGGACGATAGTAGAGGTAAGACATGAGGCCTCGGTCACACTGGATCTGACTACTAAGCAGGGCTGCGGAGCCGGAGCCAAGGCGCCGTGTGATTTTGTATGAAGGAGCTGGAGCCGGAACCCCTTTTTCTTATAAAGAGGAGCTGAAGCCGGAGCCAGAGTTTTTATCGACGGCTCAGCAGCCCTGCTACTAAGTCGTACTCGATTCCAGCCATTTGCAGTAGAATCAGGAGTAGACCGTCTGGTGGATAATCCCCAGTCCAAAAAAATCCACTAAACAGGAAATTGGGTTCCTTGACCACTTGTTGAGTGAGTTGCTAGTTAGAGATCCGTTGGTTGACAATATATTGGACTCCAAAACCCCTTGTTACGTAGACCCGGCCATCGTGAAGGCGTAAAACAGTACGGTAAAAATAAAATACTAAATAGAACTCCACCCAAAATATCTGAAGGGGAAGAAAAACTTCCTCCCTCCATCAGGACCACTCTATTACAGCTGTGCTCTGGGTATTCCAAGTTATTTATGAGCAGAATCGACTTCACAATAAGAAGTGAATGTGATTTATGCAGGGGAACACCTGTTTAATTGTCCTGCAAATCCTACGACACTCACATCTGTCGACTTGTGGAAAGATCCGGTGGCCGTAGCCAAGTTCCTGAAGCTCCAGTTTTCAGAGGATGGAGTGACATGACCCTTTTTGGTGAAATCGCTGCTGTTACAACAACATCAGCTAAGTCTTACTACCTGAGTGGTTACAGGAAGTCCGACTAGTCGTATATTTCAACCTGTAAATCCGACTTCGCACGACCGACAGTCGTACGTATTCGGCTCCAAGGTGATTGAGGCTTGAGTCATCCATCAATAAAATAACAAGTGGTTTAATTGCCGGCGACGAAACCCTGCCAGTAGTTCGTATTTTTTCCAAATTGTATTTGTGATCAGTCTATTTAAGACTGAAAACAAAAGTTCTGGGTAATTTACTTTGATTTTTTTTTTTTTTTTATCTCGTCCCTTCTTACTAGTGTACATCAGCGTATTCATGCACCTCTTTGTCTCTAACATACCAATGGTGAATTTAAAAATTTTGTTTTGAAAGCGCTGGAGGATTTCTCTTTGGCTTTTTTCTATCTGTGCCATATGGTTGAGTTTGAGTTACTGAAACTGTCTATGGAAAAAACACCCCGTCAAACAAACGAAACAAAAAAATCTACAACAACAAATTCGTTTATTTTCAGATGGAAAACTCAGGAGTGATTCATATGTTACAAAATCAACGAACTGACGATTTGGCCTGCATGTATAAATTGTTTAGCAGAGTGACTGATGGCCTAAAAACAATGTCGGAATGTGTAAGTCAGTATCTACGGGAACAAGGAAAAGCATTAGTCAGAGAGGATGATGTGACGAGTAGTGGTGCGACGCCAAGTAGTGGAGGAACTAATGCTATTGTGTTTGTTCAGGTAAGATCAGTCTTCTAGACATGTTTTTTTTTTGGAGGGGGTTGATTTTTTTTTTATTAAAAAAATATCTATAGGTCATCTACATTTTGCACACCATTACCTCTGTATTTCAAATGATGTAGAGCGATTACTGACGCTGTGAATGAGCGAATGTTAAGGTTTGTGCATAACGAATAGAACAGATAGTGGAGAAACTCATGCAGTACATGTGAGTAGCCGCTGGAGGGCGTTTAGCTGTAGAATAATGAACTGTACACTATGCAAAGTTTTTGAAGGGGGACATAAAAAGAATCTTCATCTATGTTCAAGGTTTAAATGAATTTAATTTAAAGATATATTTGAAGATTTAATTTAAAAAGAAAAAATAAGTAGGTAACTATTTAAAACGGAAAAATCAATTTCGCGGTCATAGATGATTTGCTGATAACAAACCCTGAAGGATTTGGTACCGGGCACGAGTAATGCAGCATGAATTTTTGCTATCTAATTTTAACCCAATTAGAGAGGTTAGGAAACATTTTTACGACATACCCCTATTGCCTATGTATAACCGTTCAACATTGACCCATGACGGCCAATAAAAAAGCGAGTTTAAAACAAAAATTTGATTTAAAAGAAAAAACTTGCCACATAGCTCCTCCCCAACCCTGAACTGCTCCCACACAATTTGATATCACTAGCGCTAGAGTTTCACGGCCACACCACATCATGGGTTAAATTCAGAGAGTTTCCCCACTTTCTGTTCTATTCGTTATGGTTTTTGTGAGTGAAACCTGGATGATGGGTGATAGTATAGTAGTGTGAAAATTGATGATGCGTGTGTATCTGTGTATGGAAGTTTTAGCGAATTATGAGTAATTTTGGGATTGTGAATGGTATGGCCTTGGATCTGACCATAGGAAAGTGGAATATAAAGATATTTCTGCTGTGAGGCACATGGAATAACTGTCTTCGAGTGTTTGTAGTTCTGAGAATGGGCTCTGCAGAACTTGATTTTTGTTCTGTTATGTAGGGACTAGATATTTTAATATTTAAGAGAATTTCTATAAATTTAATTTGTTTGTTTCGTCTTGTTTATTCAAGAGGCTCCAGCAGAAGATGTCGAATGGAACGTGAGAACTATTCTAGATTCAATTCGACCATTTTTGATTTAACCGAAATCGAAATGCAGAGTTATTCAAAGAATGCATTTCTAAAATTATAAATATAATATAAAATTATTCAATGTCAAACAAAGATGTATCTTAACTTAGATTTATTTTTTATTTTTTAAAAAAATCGATTATTCTGAGATATTCCGAATTTCGTGTTATGATAATGAGAGACAATGTTAGGAGGGTAGGGAAAACAGTTCGAAGTGTTTCGTGTAATATACACACTGTATGGTATGGACTTGGCCTAACGCACTGCCGTGTGGGTAGATCGATTGTTCTAAGATATTTGATCTTCCTTTTAGTAAGATAATTGGGAGGAAGACCAAGGTCAAACCATCACCAATTCTAACTTTGTTTTATCTTATCGTCTCTTTAATATCAATTCGAGACTTACCCTCCAACTTACAAATCAGCTTGCCACATTGACCTCGCTGTGGGTTGGATCGGGAATACCTTCCATTTACAGAAAACTTTCGAATCAGCTTCCCACATTGACCTCACCGTGGAATAAAACTTACAAATCAGCTTCCCACATTGACATCACTGTGGGCTGAATCGGGAATACCATCTCTTTGCAGGAAACTTACAAATCAGCTTCCCACATTGACCTAACCGTGGGTTGGATCGGAAATATCCTCCATTTGTAGGAAACTTACAAGTCAGCTTCCCACATTGACCTCACCGTGGGTTGGATCGGGAATATCCTCCATTTGTAGATTTGTAGGAAACTTACAAATCAGCTTCCCATGAGCTAAATTCCTCTTTAGGGCTATGTAAGCCCCTGCACCTAAGCCTCTTCTGGGCTTTTTGTGCTTGAAAATGACCTCACTGTGGGTTGTTGGATCGGGAATATCTTCCATTTGTAGGAAACTTACAAATCAGCTTCCCATGACCTCACTGTAGGTTGGATCGGGAATACCCTCCATTTATTTGTAGGAAACTTACAAATCAGCTTCCCACATTGACCTCACTGTGGGTTGAATCGGGAATATCCTCCATTTGTAGGGAACTTACAAATCAGCTTCCCATGACCTCACGGTGGGTTGGATCGGGAATACCCTCCATTTGTAGGAAACTTACAAATCAGCTTCCCGCATCGACCTCACTGTGGGAATAGCCAGAATCACGAGAGCTGCTGGTATCTAAGTATGTCATAATAGATGAATAGTAGATGATGAATTTCACGTTTTCTAGTCTGTCTCACCCAGTTTGCAATAATTGTTGTTATTTTTAAAAGATGGACCAAATGTTCGATTATCGATCCTTGACAATGTCTCTCGATGATCTGTAATCGGTCATTGATATTCGAATACCTTACATCTACCTGCATTATAAATCCCACAGACGTTCATCCTTCGTCTTTCTCTCTGTTCCAGAATTTATTGGACCTTAAGGATAAACTTGACCATTTTCTTCACAACTCATTTGCCAATGACAAAATCTTCAAACAAATGATCGCTTCGGATTTCGAATATTTTTTGAATTTAAATCACAAGTCACCAGAAAATCTGTCACTGTTTATAGATGATAAATTAAAGAAAGGAGTAAAAGGGGTAAGTGACGATACGTCAAGTGAAACAGGCGTAAGTGAAATATACCAATGATCGTTTTGGATTTCGAATATTTTTTTGAATTTAAATCACAAGTCACCAAAAAATCTGTCACTGTTTATAGATGATAAATTAAAGAAAGGAGTAAAAGGGGTAAGTGACGTTGCTTCGAGTAAAATGACCTTAATATAGGTCACAAGTGAAGCATACTATAGTGAAAGACATAATATCTCTTTAACATAAATTGGTTATTCGAGTTGGGGGTTTTACCCTTTGGTGTTATTTTCAAAATGCATGACCTTGCGGTACTTCTCGAGGAATAACTTTTTTTGCACATTGTATCAACAAAAATCTTTTGCAATGTGAAAGGTAACAAAATTTGCCCTAGAAATGATATGTTTACATGTGGCTAAACAAAAAGTTGTAACCCCTTTTTTTTCTAAACAAAAAACAGTTGTAAAATTTTAGGGGACTCACCAAATTATTTGTGAAAAAGGCCCCGAAAAATGTCTGAAAACCGACGGTACTCTCTACTAACATGCCCGTTTTCTTGACTTCCCAAAATTATGAATATTATTTAAATAACATGCATATTGGGAAAATTATGAATTGATTACTTGAGAAAGTCGTGGGTTGCTTTGAACTACGTAGTAAAAATTGAATAAATGAGTAGGTATCAATGCCAGCCTTTTTCCTGAGGATTTCTTTACGAAAATTACTTACTTAGAGGTTGTTGGTTCGAGTCTACAGAGATGATAATTTTATTATTCAATAATTATTTTATTTTCATTTTCCTATGAAGTAAAATTTAATAAAAACATGTAGGTATAATAATAATTTTAGGTATCTCTGCAGAGACACAATAAAGAATGATGTTCATAGAAAGAGAGGCACCAATTGGGCAGAGATAGAACAACATGAGAAATACAATGATCAAAGATGGTGGCAAGGTTTCATTCATTGACCCATCCAATGATGGAACGGTTATGGTTATGTATGTATGTAAAATCTCTGGTTTAGGAAACTCCTGTAGACACTGGCCACTGCTGGCAGAGGAAATTGTTGCTAAGATCGTTCTGGCCTTTGACGACCTAATACAAAGAAGGCGAGAAGTGTTCCGGAACATAATTAAAAGATGTAATCTGTGCATCGAGAACGGGGGTCGTCTGTTCCAGCAGTTCCTCTAGAGACCCCCACTCGTCGATGAATGAAACCTCGCCACCATCGTCGATCAGTGTATTTCTCACGTTGTTCTTTCTCCGTTCATTTGATGCACCCCTTCCTATGAACCTCATTCTTTATTGTGTCCCCGTTGAGATACCAGAGATTGTATGTGCCTTTTATTTTATTAATAAACTCCATTTCTTAAAATTATTATTATACCTACATGTTTTATTAAATTTTACTTTACAGGAAAATGAAAATAATGTCACAATAATGAAATTATCATCTCTGTAGAGTCGAACCAACAACCCTAAGTAATTTTCTTAAAGAATTAATTTATTCAATTTTTACTACGTAGTTTAAAGCATCCCACGACTTTCTCTAGTAATCAATTCATAACTTTCCCAATATGCATGTTATTTAAATAATATTCATATTTTTGGAAAGCCTAAAGAGTGCTGTCGGGTTTGCAGAATTTTTTTCGGGCCTTTTTCACAAAGAATTTGTCGAGTCCGCTTAAATTTTAGAACTTTTTTTGTTTAGAATTGGAAAAAAGTTGTAACAACTTTTTGTTTAGCCACATGTAACATATCCTTTCCAATGGCAAATTTTGTGATCTTTCAGATTGCAAAAAATGAGTTATTCCTCAAGAAGTACCGCAAGGTCATGCAGTTTGAAAATAACATCAAAAATCCGCTATTTTGAAAACGGTACATTTTCGCCATAGGGTATATTGTTCTATTCGACTGCAAATGGTGTGTTCTACCACCTATAATTTTTTGGCGAGGTAATTTAGATACACTCTGTATAGGTCCCGCGTGGGGTCTTAATACACTCTGTATAGGTCCCGCGTGAGGTCTTATTGTGCACTGGAACTATTGAATGCAATCGAATACACCGTTGGCGGATTTTCCGCATTCTTTGGGGTTTTCATTAATCCTGTCTAAAAAGAGAATGGTAAGCGTTAGAGCCTTGAAATTCGGTATGTGTCATATTTGAAGTCTAATTATTCCCAAAATGTTAGGGTGCAATTAAATCTGCCGTTGGCGGATTGTTCCGCTTTTTAGCGGTTTTTATTAATCCTACCTAAAAAGTGAATGGCTAACCATTCACTTTTCAGGTAGGAGAATTAAAATTTGATACATAGGTATATCATAATTTGTATATTTTTCAGATGACAGAGTTAGACATTGAAACTGTTCTGGACAAAACAATGGTATTGTTTAGATTCCTACAGGAGAAAGACGTATTCGAACGATATTACAAACAACATCTGGCCAAACGATTACTACTAGATAAATCTGTCAGTGATGATAGTGAAAAGAATATGATCTCAAAATTGAAGGTAGGTGGTCTGCCCTGGGAATCAATCCATTGTGGTATTCAGTGACGATAGTGAAAAGAATATGATCTCAAAATTGAAGGTAGGTGGTCTGCCCTGGGTATCAATCCATTGTGACATTCAGTGACGATAGTGAAAAGAATATGATGGCCCCCAAGATGGATGGTTCTTCGTACCGAGGCTACTGGGCACGGCCAAACATCAACCAAAAATGAAATTTTACGCTACTTGGGTATGAAAAGTGTAAAAATAGAAAAAACCAATGGTAGCACGAGCCACGAGATGCAGCATGAAAAACTGATTTGATGTATTAGACACTTGGTTTTATCACTTTTATTCCGAAGAAAAATCCATGATTGGGCGGGTTTGATCAGAGATCCATTTTATCAAAATATCGAGTGAGGAGTCTATTGTATGTAGAATTGGACGTAAAATTTGAATAAAAAATAAAGAATAGAGGTTTCTATTTAAAAATCGAAAGTTGGTGTCTGTTTACCCACTTTTAAGACACCCTGTAGAAATTTGAATTATGCCAGAAAGTAGATTAATTTGTGTTAGAACTTCATATGAAATTTCAAGTCTCCATCTTTAGCCGTTAAAAATATAAAAAAATCCGTCTCGGGACTTTACGAACACTGTATAACTGCTGTTGATACTCACCTCCGGCAGTATGATTTCATTTGTTTATGTTCCTTGCCATGTTTGAGATGACGTCGTCCTACAGCACTTCCGTATGTTAGCTCGGCAGAGACTGGTTTTTATCTGCTTTAATAATAGTTTTGCTTAGATTTATGATTTATTAGATTTTACAGAGGGAGCCAATATCACAACTAACATTGTTCCACTTCGGTGTGTTTTGTTTTCCAGACAGAGTGCGGTTGTCAGTTCACCTCCAAACTGGAGGGTATGTTTAAGGATATGACTGTTTCCAATACACTGATGGAAGAGTTCAAAGAGCATGCCAGTACCGCCCAAATGAATTTGTGTGGAGTAGATTTAAGTGTTCGAGTTCTTACAACTGGATTTTGGCCAACTCAAACCGCCCCAGTTTGCACTGTACCAACGGCACCTAGAATTGCTTTTGATGTATTTAGAAGGTAAAATGATACTGTTTAACAAATGAGGTGTCTAAATCCCAACTGTTTCATCTCTGCCAACATAGTACATATAATGCTTTATTATTTTTCTAGTTACTTGAGGGTGACATCCTCACGGGCTTAGTCTATAAAATAACGCAGAAAGCAACTCTGTAATATCATTATGTTTGTAACTCATTTGCTTGTGTTACTAACGTAATGATATTACAGTGTTTGTCATGGTTGTGGAGACCCATGTCAGTTATCAGCCTCCTAGAACTTATCTCATACATTTGGCTAACATCACACACCATGATATCTATATTGAATGAATGAAAAAAAAATGTTCAGCAGAGGGTCCAAAATCAATATATTTTTGTTCCTATTGACCCATCGGGCCTTGGATGTAAAAGTTTTGATTTATAAATTTTTCGGGAACTGGATGAGGTCTACAGTTCACGGAACCTTCTTTTCTAGATTGTTTCGTTGTGGATCTGTCACTCTGTAGCTTTAATTTTCATTAAGTTATTAAGTTCAATCTAAAATATTACACACTGATCATTTAATGTAATCAGCATGTAGATTTTATTTTAGGTAACTACTGAATAATGTGAGTGTAGTCCTATGTGTGTAACATGATTGTTTGTATCCTCTAGTTTGCCATGTGTTGTGTTAAAGTGAAGTGTTTTA
>CM022877.1:5266012-5279568 GCA_012654025.1 Pachypsylla venusta
AAAGGCATGATTGTTTTAATACGTTTTGCTGTTGATGAGCTTTTTTGGTGGGGTGGGGGGCGCTAATTTCAGAATTTGCCTCGGGCGCTAGTAAAGCTCGCTACGGCTCTGTTGATTGCTACTAATCCTGTTGTATTAAATTATTTATAAATGTTCTATTAGCAATTTAAAAAAATCGGTTGTGACAAATGTTTAACCTTAAATTAAATTACAGGATGTAAAAGATACATATTTTATGCGTCATTCGTCGACCCCAATAAGAAAACCTCGTACCTAAATCCAAAATTTTCAAAAAGTGGAATTTTGTATAAAACAAGGGCACGTACATCTTTCACAACGTGTAAAAACATTGTGTCAATTAACGATTATTATTAGGAAACCTATTTTTTTTAAAAAAAAAAAAAATGGTAAAGAATTCGGAAATAGGCAAACTAGAGAGGAAATTTCTGTAATAAAAGGCGAAATCATGTTAAAATATTTAAAGATTTTCAACACATTCTGAGATAATTTCTCTATTCCCCAAAAAATTTCGTTCTTTTATTTCAATTTTTGGCGTTTTTTATCATTTTGATAAAGCAATGTTTATCTAGAGTGGTGAGGGTATTTTTTCTCTTTGACTTGAGAATTAAATTATAGACAAATGAGAAAAAAGATAAATTAATGTAATTCGTTAATAGGCTTAGACTTGGCTATAAAGAATCTGCACGAAGATTTTATTTTGATTCAGAAGTGGTTGTATAACAAAATCTTCATGAATTCAGTTAAAAGTGAACACCGCTACAACATTCTTAAGAGAAATCTTAGTTTCAAATTTCCACGGTTAGCCATCGCATCGTGAAGCTACATTGACTATGAGTCAGTCAGTTGTATACTGACTGACAGAGCTTTGCGTTTTATAAGTCTCATTTGTTGACTAGAAAATATATTCCCTTCCATTAAACCTATTGAACATTGTCTCTTGACACCCAAGGAACGCACTATTTCCCGTTACACTCTGTATAACTCTGGGTTGATTGTTTTTGACAACCGGTTTTGAAAATCAAATATTGTGAAGTTAAAATTTAAGAGAATAAAATAAATCGTTGTTTATATGGAAATCAGATTTTATCGTTATTGTTTTGTTTGCTTTCTTGTAAAATCATAACGAATTGAACATACAAAATTGAAGTCGGGGAGTAAATCATGCTATGCACATATCAGCTGTTTGAGTGTGTACAGTACACAAAAAAATCGTTCTTTGTATGTGCATACTGTAATCTAAACATGATAATTATGTCGTTGTTTGGTGTACCTAGATTTTCGTAATGAAGCGCACTCTAGCGGCTGCCCACATGTAGCTGCATGGGTTTCCTTACTTTCTGCTCTATTCGTTATATAATGTGTAAATGTATATTTCTTTGCATTATGTATTATGTCACAATGTTTGTGGGCATCATAGCATTACAAGGTATTTTCAACATTCACTCCAATATCACTAAGCCTTAAGCTACACTTAAACAATAATTTTTCACCTTATAATGCTACCACTTGGCGCTATTACCATAGCTACTCAATTATCCTCAGGAGGCTGAGATACCTCCAAACACAAACCAGACCAAGTAGAAAATTCGAAAAAACTTTTTCAAATTTTCGACCCGTCCAAGAATGGAACCCGGAACCTCCTTGGTGCAAGCCGAGTGTGATGCGCACTCTGCCACGGAGACGTCTCGCTCTATTCGTTATGATTGAATGGATAAACTACCATTATCCAATTACTTGAATTTTTCCAACTTTACCCACAATGCTCGCATCGGTTCGCTAAGCACATTTATCTCCATAGCTACTCGATTGTTTTTACGAGACTGAGTGGGCCTCGAAATATCCAAACGACTGTGACAAAATAATGTGTTTACCCTTCCAAGGTTTGAAACCCAGGTCTCCTGAATGCAAGTCCAAAGCAGTGACCTCTGAGCCATGAGAGCTGGTTGTGTTTACATTTTGAAATACATATATGTATGTGAACCTATTATTGTTTATTTTGTACTAGCAGTTTCTGCCAGCGTTGCTTTGTGCTTTGGAGTCATTACTAAAAGAGAAGAATGGAAAAATGCAAAACAGAGGCACTTTAATTTATTAATGGTCTTTATTTCTATAAACCTCATTGCAATCGGAAACTTTCATTATTATTGACCCCCCCCCTCACCCTGCTATGGCCGATCCAACAGATATGGAACGAAGGTACAAAATTTATTATTGGCCTAAATAGGGATAATATACAGGGTGAATCAGTTTAAGTAGAAGGCAAATATCTTGGATCCTGTTGGAGATACAAAAATATATCGTCGGTCTTGTTAATAAATTACAAAATGTTTCAGAAAGTGGATTTCTGTGAACCAAAACTTTAAACATTTGAGAACACAATATTAAGTAGAATATTTGGTTCAAAAAATTAAACAAAAGGAGAGTGGAGAATCAAAAAGTATGTGGAAATAGGGCAGTTATACAATAAAACCTAAATACCGAACATTTTCAAAGGTCATGGTACAAGAGCAAAAATATGATCCATCATACAAAAACCTTAAACCTGAATTATGAGGAAGAAAGACCCAGAAGAAGATAGCCAATGTACTAGATGATATAAATGGAAGCCGCTCATGGCGGAATAGAGTGGGAAGGAATGCTTGTGAAAGGTTATGGGCCTTCGAGGCCTGCTAAAACCAGCCTTTAAGTAATATGTAATCGAAAATTAGAATATGTAATTCAAAATATATGGTTTATATCATAAAACTTTACTGTCCGATTTTTTTGTATCTCCAATAAGACCCGAGAAATTTCACTGTTCTACTTAAAATGACATACTCTGTAAATTAGAAAACAGAGTTAGTGGGACACCCAACTTTTCTTTCAAATTATAAAATTTCAACTCCTTCTGTCAAAATTTAAGAAACAATCGACTCTCAATTAAATTAAAATTTGAAAAAACTTACCCTTCGAATGATTTTCGTGAAAATATATACCTACCGGGTTTACAAAGCCAATTTTTTTTTAAAAAAAAAATCACTAAATTTCATTAAAGTTTGTCGATCTGTTAAAAACCAGATTTGCCTATGTATTTTTATCAAGCAAAAACAAAAAAATAGACTCTTTGAGTGGAAGGTAACCAACCGCTAGGCGAGGTTAATGTCTGAGGCATTTTCTACCACCTAACCCTCAGAGCTTAAAAATGTGGTCAAATACTCAAATTAATGAGGAAAAAATCCTGCCTCTGCTGGGAATCGAACCCACGCTCTCCTNAAACAAAAAAAAAAAAAAAAAAAAAAAATACCAATGTAAAATTAATGAAATTTTTAGTGTTTTTTTTTTAAACAAGTCTGTCGAGTAAATCAATATAACTTCCCATAAAAAATTCTGGGCTTGTCAGAAACACGCTTTCGCCCGCGGAAACGCGATCATCTTGACACACTCATATCTTTGTATTGGCCCGTCCGATGTGGTCAAAATTTGGATGGTACACTGAAGATAAACAACAGTAAACATGTTAAGAACTCGGTTGGAAAACTGCTCGGGTATACAACGGGATGTTGTCTTCCTTATATGATTTTAGGATAAACTAGTCCATTCTAGGACAAACTGATTCCATACTGAATTTCTTCAAGCAGACAGAAAAAAATCCTTATCACAAGGTTTTTAGACGAGGCATGACCATAAAAACAATTACTATCCTCTTTAGGCGAGACATGACCATTAAAACAATTACTATCCTCTTTAGACGAGGCATGGCCATACAAATAATTACTATCCTCTTTAAACGAGGCATGGCCATAAAAACAATTACTATCCTCTTTAGACGAGGCATGACCATAAAAACAATTACTATCCTCTTTAGGCGAGGCATGGTCGTGAAACCATTTCCTAACCTGCTTTGTTGGTTCGGGGTGGTACAATCGTATAAGTAGGTACATCACGATCTGCCATTATGTCTGTTGCACTATTTCATAGGAGATAGTAAATTTTTTATGGTCATGCCTTGCCTAAAAGACATTGCAATAAGGAAACTTCTATGTCTGCGTCAAGAACTTCACTATGGAATCAGTCTTTGTCCTAGGATAAACTAGTTTATCCATACTGACTCCATTTGGTCTGTAACATATGCACTCAAGGGTATCAACATTGAGTGTAGGGATTGGCTAGTCATCCACGAATCGACTCATGACTCGACTCACTCACGAGTCGAATCATCTTTTTGAAATGAGTCGACTCTTTAAAGAGTCGCGTTACGAGTAGCTTTTTTTGTTGACTGATAAAGATAATAAAGGGAGATTGTGAGTCGAGTCATGTCGATTCATCTAAGTGAGTCGAAAATCCCATCCCTAATTGAGTGTTCCACTAACTTTGCCGCTCCCCCGTCAATAAAATAATAAATTTATTTTGAAAGCACTGCACATTTGTAAAATGTAAGAAAAAGAAAAAAATATAAAATAATTTGCCTGCTTCATCATAATGGTATCGACTTCTTTCCGGCCACTCGTCAGTCTTCAATCAATCTTATTGATTTGCACATCTAATACCTTGTTCATGCATACCACCTCCACCCATTTCTTCATCATCACTATGATAAGCCTCGCCTGATCCAGATGCACCTCCGTAGTCACCTCCATGCCTAGAACCCCTATCGACATATTCTTGAAGATCTACCTCCTCAACGTTTTCAGAACCAATAGCAGGCAGTACGATGTTGGGTCTTGGAGACAGAAGAGCTTCTAGTACCTAAAAAAAAATCGAGAAGATGAGAGAACATGGGGACTAGTAACGGGTTGTTAAGGTGTGTAGAACATAACCTTGCGCAGACTTCAAGGCGCATTTTTTTTTTTTTTTTTTTCTTGGAACCTAACCCAATACTACCCCTAACACGTCCTACCCAACAAAATTGGTGTTCAATTCTATTAAATTATAGATAAAAACCTATTCGCAGACCTACCGAATGTACTTCTGCGTACATTCGGTAGGTCATTCATTAAAATCGGTTAAGCCGTTTTGGAGGAGTATGGTAACAAACACTGTGACACGAGAATTTTATATATTAGAAGATAGATAAAAACCTATTCGTACACCTACCGAATGTACATACAAAATTTCATTAAAATCGGTTAAGCCGTTTTGGAGGAGTATGTTAACAAACACTGACACGAGAATTTTATATATTAGAAGATATATGAGCAATTGAGCTTACCACTATAATCAGAAGAGCCGCCTGAGAACGATGATTTAGTTACGTACATGAGATTATCAGAATTCGATCATAAACAATGATGGTATATTGAGGGACAGAGACGTAACTAGACTAGTCAGCAGCCGGGGCAACCACCCATTTCGGCGCACCTCCCAAAACGGGTTACGCCCGTTTTGGCGCCCCAGAAACTCGCGAACGGGACAGCCACCCCGTTTGCCCCCCTCTAGTGACGTCCCTGTTAAAGGAGGATGATTTATGGAACTTGAGTGTGAGTCTAGAATAGAAAGACAGAGGATCTGATAATCTCCTAGTACGCCAAATTGATTTTTCACTGAGTCGAACGTATAACGTCTCAAGTTCAGAGATGGGGTCTAGGCTGTTTGTAGTCATTGTGAAATATTAATTTGAAAAAAACTCGACCTATCAACTACAATAAATTTGATGAGACACGAGCGTTTTCGTCTGTTACGCATACTTATTCAGCTTATTGCATAGCACACATTCTCTCTTACATGCAAGGAAAAACAAATACACATGTTCTTATGGGTGTGCGTTGAACGAGCAATTTGCAGACTTCAGAACATGTGTATATGTTTTTCCATACATATTTACGAAGATATATGCTATGTAATAAGATCAGCATGCGGCTGTCTGCGAGCACACTTAGGTGCCGTCGTTTTTTTTTTCTCCTCCTCAAACAATAACATAGTAAATAAATCGTATTATAAAGCTTTAATCAGGCTTGCGGAGCCATCAATAAAAACTCTGGCTCCGGCTCCTCCTTATAAAAAAGGGGCTCCAGCTCCTTTATACAAAATCACACGGCTCCTTGGCTCCGCAGCCCTGGCTGCGGATCCGCCGATAAAAACTATGGCTCCGGCTCCAGCTCCTTTATACAAAATCATACGGCTCCGCAGCCCTAGCTTCAATGAAAGAAATTAGAATATAAATATTTTTCCCGAGTTCGACCTGAATCCCACCATTAACTATTTAAACTACTCGATTAGCCATGATCCCCTTCCTATCCCTAGAGCTTTACAATATTCGAAAATTCCAATCCACTCAGAAGTTAAAGGGGGATAACCGGCCATTTTCGGACAGGAATGGTGGTGTGTAGTGGTAAGATGCTCAGATGGGTAAACAGTAGAGTGTGGGTCCGAACCCATTTCATCCTCATGCATTTGTGACATTTACCACTATAGGATGACATGGAAGGGGCCGGAATTATCAACACCTAGTACGGTGTCCCCAGAGTAGCATAATATGCTACCCAACTCTTTCACCACCATCACTTTTCGTAATGGACACGAAGCAAAAGCCATCTGGAACACGCTGCATAGACGTGCCGGTTCACTTACTTTTAACTGAGCATCGTCAGTGAAATTATTCTCAGGAAACACAACATCGAATTTAATGTACAGATTGCCATGTTCGAAAGGGTTTTTATAAATTGGCATTCCTTCTCCTTGAACGCCCTTGATGTCATCTGGAACAAAACCAATCAAAATGGATCACAAATTTATACAGTTTGGTCTGCAGGCGTTAGTCACAAGAATAGTATTTTGGTTTAGTATTTTCAATGATGATCCTTGGAATCGTCACGAAAAAATAATGCCCCCTCAATTTTTTATATTTTACGTTTCAAGGTACGTAGAATCCAAAAACCGAATAAAAAAACGTGTACTCTGCTGGGAAGATGAGGAAAATACTTTTTACGTCATCTTTTATTGCAACTCCCCACTTGCGTGGAGTAGGCATACAAGCTTATTTTTCAAGCACAAAATGGCCAGTTAAGGCTTAGGTGCAGGGGCTTATATAGCCCTAAAAAGGAATTTAGATCAAAATATAATATAGTGACACTTGAAAAATATAGCAGCAAACAATAACAACTAAATTTGAGCCGCAGTCTTTTCATCTGGCTAACATTGTTTCAAGTTATTTATAATGTTCCCAAAACGTGGACAAGTCACCGATTTATAATATAAATAGGTGACAGCTGAATCCATTTTTCTAGAAGAGGAGGTGAGATATAAATAAAAGGAGGATTCATTTATATTAAAAAATATTACTCAATAAAACTTATAATATCGACTAAAATTTACAACTTATTAATTTATTTCAAGACTTTTATGGCGCTGAAAATACAACTTTCTTGGTGACTTCTAGAACAACTAACTTGAACTTTTGCACCCAGGTTATTACTAATGTTCTTCAAATACAAACATCTAACGTGAGATTTGACGAAAAGAACTGTGATTGGTCGAAATGTTTTCTATAGGTCAACGAATTTTATTGATCCACTATTATTGTTTACAATTAACCGAGGTCTTTCGTTTATAGGGATCGTTATTATTACAATAGCATTGAACTCATGCTGAATTTTCATTTGAAAACCAGAAGCGAAGTCTCAAATCGTAACACTTTACAACATGACTACACTAACATACCTCTTTCATGGTAAGTCACTCCTTGACGGCCAACCTACCTGGTTTAATAATTTCCCCCGCCGGATGTCTTATAACTAAATCTCGTCCATCCAAATGTTTGATTACCCTCGAAAACCCACAAAGAGCTTCTGTCAGCGTAATAGTCTCCATAACAATCAGATTGGCGTGCTGTCTTTGGAACTTATCGTGAGGTCTTTGTTCTAAAACGATCACCACATTGCCAGGTTCTTGGTCAGGCTGAAAGACAAAAAGAAGAAAAGAGTTTTTTATCGACTGTTTCTTTTGTAACAATGACGCTGTTGCTCATCATCTAGGTCATGGGTTCTCAAACGGTGGTACGCGTACCACCGTTGGTACTTGGACCTATTTCAATTGTATTAAATAATAAAATGAAATACAAGATTTTCAAATGTTCTCTGAGAGCTTATAAGGGAAGTAATTTAAAAGATATAGGGAAGACTTAAGCTGCTTTCCCACTGCACGCAACATTTTGCAACAAAATGTTGCGACAGTATATTTTCTGTTGAAACATACTGAAACAAATTCCGTGTCAGTTCCTACAAGTTTTTCAATAAAGATTGACGCATTGTCTTTTTTAATATATATATATATTTAATTTGGCTTAACGTCTCTTTAACATCTATTGGTCATTCAAGACTGAGGTTTTACCCTCCATTCGCTGGAAATTTGCAAACCAACTACCCACATTGACCTCACCCAGCCACGGTTAGTCCGGAAAAATAGCCAGCATCACGAGGGCGCGAACCCACGTGGACACCCACATGGAAAACCTCGCTGGACGTTGCTTAACTTCAGTGATCGAACAGGAAAAACTTTATAAAATAACTGAAGAAATATGGTAATATTAGCATGGTATTTAAAATAAGTCTTCAATAATAGAAATAAACACTTTTTTAAAAAAATTAATTAACACACCTCGAAATGTTGCGACCAAAATATTGCAAGGTTCTCGGCAGAGCAGCATCGCCCTTTTGTTTCGCAACGTTGCGAGGCAATGTTGCAGTCAGTAGGATTTGATCTCATTTGATTCTGTAGAAACAGCGGAGCATGAAACGTTTCGCAACAAAATGTTGCGTGCTGTGGGAAAGCTGCTTAAGGGAAACAATTATTCTTGTGAACAGATAAATCTCTTCTAACGTTCGACTGCCCCGAGATTTGGTAGAATCGGCCCTATAAGATACCTTATATCTATTTTCTCTTATTGGGAAGAGCCTACTTTCTAGTTTATCATAATATATGTCTTCTAAATCAAAAAAGATGAATCCTGAAGTTAAGGTTTCCGTTTCCAAATACATACTGGGTGTCTCTGGTGCGTTTCTCCACTCACCTGTTGATCTCCTTCTCCGTAGAACACAATCTTCTGATTCTCCTTCATGCCCTTCTCAACATGGACCTCCAGCGTCTTCTTTTGAGAAATGGTCTTCCTTCCCAGACACGTTCCACAACGATCCTTTTCGTTCACCACTTCTCCTTCACCCTGACATTCTGTGCATCTGACTTGCATCTGTTGAGTCATGCTGGGCCCTAAGCTACGATAGTGAACTTTGAATCCACAGCCTCGACAAGAGTGACACGTCATAGCTTTACCAGACTTGGTGCCTTTCCTAGAGACAAAATAAATAAGAGCTATCTAGCATGATTTTCGTGAAATCATCCTCAAGATGGCCGGTTTTACGCACCAGGATTACTTAAAACCCAAAAATGTTTGATCTCTACCATTATGGTCCACGACAAGTTTACTATAACAATATTTGATAGCCTAATATACTTCCGGACTCCAAGTCGCTCTATGTATAGAAAAAAATAAAATGCATAAAAATCTTTTCTTTAATAAAACAAAACTCAATGTAACGATAGATGTGTGTATGTATGGCTAAACTAATTGTTTAGCCAAAACGGTAAGAAATGTCGAAACATATATGGGAATAGACCCTCCATAGGTGCAAACCCCAGAAAATGTATAAAAATTAGAAAAATATTTTTACGTTTTCGAATTTCTCCATAATTTTGTAAGGAAAATCGCCCAAAACTCGAAAACTATTTGACATTTTTAAAATTTTATATTTTTTCTGGTGTCTCAGATTATGTTTTTTGAGGTCCATTTGTATCAAATTTTAAATATCTCGTACTGTTACAGATAGAACTATCGCTAAATTGAGTTATATTATTATAGATAGGTGGATACATTAGCCCGGGAACGGCCATTCCTCTAAGGCACCAAGCGAAACGGACGTAGCCTGCTAGCATGAAAATAAAAAATACTTTTAGTTATTTGGAAATCACCGCACAATGCGCGTAGACACACGGTGAGGACTTACCCAGTACAAGTTGCACAGACGACACTTTTGGTGAGCTGAAGTTTGGTGGTTTTTCCATTATAAAGGTCTTCCAGAGTTACTCTAAAAAAAAAGTAAACAAATAAAAAATAGTGCTCGTTGTACGAAAAACAGACCCAACTTTCGAGCAGTCTATACTGATACCTTATATTAGGAGAGAGTCGAGACAATCCTAATAAACTAATGAAGTACATAGATACAATAAAATAGACGTGACTTTTTTCAGTTTCAATGCTCTCGACTCATCTATAAAATTTGATAATATTCAACTAGTCTCGTGAGTTGACTCGTATCAGTAATATGATTCCACTCGTGACCCAACTTTTTCATGGTACCCATGTTGATAACACCGACCCCTTCCATGTCCTCCAACAGTGGGTACAAATCACGACGGGGTCAGAAAATTTTCGACTTAGTGCTTGTGATTTCCTCCTCTTTTAGAAACACTGAAATTCTACATTTACATTTTTTTTAGTTTAGGCAATGAAGCAAATTTTATCTTTAGAATAAGATCCGGAGCCGATCTCAGTGACCGAGTTGTCAAGACCATGGACCCTTGGTCTGGAGGTTGTGGGGTTCGAATCCCGTCCGGAACGAAAAGTTTCTGATTGAATTTTCTCGTTTCCGGAATGACATGGCTGTAAAGGAGTGCCCTGAAGTAATGCGTAAGCAATTCCAGGGCATAACTTTCTTTTTTTTTAAAAAAAAAAAACAAGATACAGATATTCATGACAATTTATAGGAACACACTACAAAGCCACTTACTTGAGTGAATGTATCGTATTTTCTCCTCTACATGGTCTTCCTCTGGACTGGCCACCCAAACCATGCATACCAAACAAACCTCCACCACCAAATAATTGTGATATCAAGTCTTCATTAAAGTCTGAGTGGTCAGATTTTTCTTTAATACCTTGCAGACCAAACCTATCATAGGTCGCTTTCTTTTTGGGATCGGATAGTACCTCATAGGCAAAAGATATTTCTTTGAATTTGTCACCAGCTTCAGGGTTTTTGTCAGGATGAAATTCCTTGGCCATCTTGCGATACGCCTGGCAAGAGAAATATGAGGACAAAAAATTAAATATGAATCACTGGGTCGACTCAACCTAGTGTTAAATTGTGAACACCAAGTTTGATGGGTGGGATGTGTTAGGAGTAACATTGGGTTAGGTTACAAACAAAAATGCGTGTTATAGTCTGCGCAAGGTTAGATTGAGTGCAAACCAGCTTCAACACTGTTACTCCCAACAGTCCTACACACTTAACCGATGTACATTTTAAAATGTTGAGGAACATTTTCAACAAAATATGCATGTAAAAAGTAATTCATTTCAATTTAAATTGCAGGCCTACTTGTTAAATTTACATGTACGTTAAACTCTTAAAAAATATTAAATCAAGTTTGGTGAACATCGGACTAAAATTGGCAATCTCATATAACGACTTTTGCCCCAATTTCAGACCTACATGTAAAAAAGTTTTCAATTAAGTTTCGTGAAAATCGTATTAAGAATTACAATTTAACAAACCGACTCCGGAAACGATTTTGAAATTACTCAAAATAAAATGCGGCATACCCATACCATACAGTCTTTTTAATATTATAAGTATTATGTATACAGTAGAACAGTCAGATATTGTTTTAATAAAAGGAGAATAATAATTCTATTCCAAAGTAACAATTGTCTTGATTCTGGTTTCGAAAGTATGAATGTTTACCAACAATCCTACCATCACTTACTTCCCTTTGTTCACTCGAGTGAGTCAATTTTCATAAAAAATAAAATTACTCAATTTGACTCAATCGACAATTCATGAATCATGCCTGTATTTATTTACACCTAGAATAGTTTCCTGATTTATTAACTTTGAACTACATGAACATTTAATTAATATTAATTTGGATTTTTGAAGACAAAGAGTCACGGTGTATTCTGAACTCAGAATTTCACGACTGACTTACCTTTTTAATATCTTGATCAGAGGCATTTTTTGGTACACCGAGAATATCATAAAGTTTTGAATCTGCCATTTGAATTCGAGATTAAGTGGAGAATTTTCAAAAATATAGAAGGAAAAATGATGATCGAAAATGATCTAATATAGGAATACTGAATCTAAAGTTGATCAACTTCAGAAAGGAACTTGAATTGAAAAAGAAAAAGTTCTATCACTGATGACTGATGTGAAGTAGGCAAAAAATTATCAATTATCCTTCTTTTGCATTGAAATCAGCTGATTATACGCAATAAATTTAATTAAACTAGCGCTTAAAAGTGATGCGGATTTTTAGAGAATTAACTCATCTAAAAATGAAGGCGTATTTGTAGTCCTAAATATTACTGAAAAAGTGTAAAGGCGTATTTTTAGTCCTAAATATTACTGAAAAAGTGTGAAGGCGTATTTTTAGTCCTAAATATTTCTGAACAAAAAAACAGAAAAGTGCAGCATCAAACAGTTTTATTTACTCCACAACACTAAGAAAAGAAAGATAAATTACGCGGACATAATTAGATTGGGGGAATTGCAGGGAAAGCTGCTGGCGAAAGTGTCATACATAACAAATTTCCAGCAATAGCACTTACCGTTCTTGAGATATCTTGTTCAGAGACAGACACACACACACTTACCAATGGCTGTATCTCAAGATTTGGGGTCTTGGGACCTCAAAATGTGTTTAGTATTGACAATTTCAGCTTATTACGTTATATTTTTTTTTTAGGTATCCATAGGATCTAGGAGCACGGCAGTGCGCTAGGCCAAGTTCCAAGTCAATCCTGTAAAGAAAGTACCTGAAATTGGTGGAAATAGGTTACCTACCGAAGAAGTTTTGGTGGCCCTAAGCCAAAACGTCATTTTCGAGGATGAAAAAAAAACAAAAGGTTACACAAACAAATAATTTTATTATTTAATTAATAATAATAATAAATTGTTATACCATTATAAAATTACTATTAAATTATTTATCTCTTTATTTTATTGACTGCGTACAANAAATTTGATTAAGATATTTTTTTTCTATAAATTTATGACTACAACACTAATCATCTTGATCCATTAGTATGTAAAATCTCATCCAAGGAGCAAGTATGTGGCACCGTAGATGTGAGGATGATTGAGTAGATTGACGATTCCGCCGATGAACGTAGTGATATCTTGTTGCTTGCTGCTATTCATCGTAGTGATATATATATATAGATAACGACTCTTAGTAATTCTGTGATACCCACAAAAAATGTCAATGGAGGGCTTTACCACAAAAAAAAAATCTACATGCTGGATTTTTAATAGTCTGTTCAAAACAGGTCGAAAATGTTGTGGCACGGTCAGTGGCAAATACAAGAGAGGGAGAGCTGGGAATACCCCGCCCCCTCAAATGATTTCTGGAGGAATAAAAGTACACAGGATTTTCTGTGTATTTTTTACATTTGTGTTTTTACGGAATGCCATTCTTCGTCAACTTTATTTCTCAATATAAATTATAACATTGACGTAACATCAGAAGAAGTGTTGGAGAGATTCTCTAAAATGGGAAACATC
>CM022877.1:5317614-5339149 GCA_012654025.1 Pachypsylla venusta
TGAGGCGACAATCTGCGACAACGATGCCTCACGATTGCTTTGAAGTGACTCTATCTTGATTATTTCACGAGAAAAGGTGTATTATGGCCAGAGCACTTGTTAGGGCTAAAATGGCCCTGGATGGACAGGTCACTTTCCAGAGATAGCAAGTGTGCGGCATTGATCTCAGAGAGTGGAATGGTTTTTATTTTGACTTAGCAGACAGATACGGAACAAAGGCATAGGTACTTCTTAAAATATAAGTAGTAAGTATATTCCTCTTAAGGTGCGTCCAGACTACTCGTGCTGGCGGTACTTGCGGGGTTCCCGAGTAGTGTGGATATGAGGTCAAGTCACAAGACAAGGCATGTGAGCAGTACGAGCCATGAACTCGAGAGGATCCGTCCGATGTCGGTACATCAAATGGATCTAATTTAAACAAATTGCGCGGCACATACGGATCCTACCGAGCCAAACTCCCGCGAGCAACTGAAATCAGTGTGGACACAAAGACGAGTACAACTTGAAACTTGAGAAGTCCCAAGATCATTGCGAGTGCCGCGAGCACGAGTAGTCTGGGCGCACCTTAATAAAAACATGTTAAGTTAAAAAGATAGTATTCCCGACATAATGGGAGCAATCTATACAACAAAACAATTTATTGTTATGAGCCATTTGTTAAATTTTGCTAAAAGAAATTTAACAAATTTAATCACGCCAAAACAGAGAGACAAGGGATGAGGTTCGGGTGAGTACGTATTTCAAGTTTTAATGAAAATTTGGTTCTTGTTTCCAGTAAATTAGGAATTTTTCTTCAAATTCCTTTTTTTACTTTTAATTATTATTTTTATTTTGGCTTGTACTTGAAAACGAATCTTTTAATAGCTGAGTTCTTACTAGTAGAGTATAGCTTCCTCACCATTTCACTTCTATAGGATAAGTAATATAAACTTACTTATCCTTTAGAAATGAATATATTACATATATGTACCCTATACATATATTCATTTCTGAATGAATATATGTATAGTATGGGGTGTTCGATGAATATGATATTGGAATACTTTTTTTTCAAACATTTTTTTTGTTCACAATGTTGACAAAAGTCTTCGATTGGGCTCTAAAATATCAACTTTTAAGCAAATTACTATGAATTCAGGCAATTTCACCATTATAATATGACCACCATCAATTATTCACGACGAATGAATTGAATGAAGATCGCTTAGATCAGAAGTATTTGCGTCAGGGCCGCCAAGAGAAAATCCTGGCCCAGGACTGAAAAATTACGGGCCCCTACACAAAAATTCATGAATCCTCAAAAGCAAATAACTTATAAACCCAGCAAATAGCAAACAAATCATTCAAGTTTTAAACTGTATAAACTAGATAATCGGGGTGGTAAAAGCTTTAAAAAATNAACTAGGTAATCCTCAAAAGCAAATAACCTAAACAATAAATATAAGTACCTATAAATGATGTATAATATATCCTAATGATGTTAAATTACTTCTATTAATAACAAATCATGATCAATGAATCAAATCAGTCAAGTTTTAAACTGTATAAACTACCTAATCGAGGTGGTAAAAGCTTTAAAAAAATTTTTTTAGTGCCTTGAAATTTCGGGCTACTCCAAAAAACCCGGGCCCGGGAGGATTCCCCCATTCCCATCCCCCTTTCAGTGGGCCTGTTACCCAGCCCAAAAACTACCCCAGCTATAGTGAAGTTCAGCAATGATTCANATCTCTGTAAATTCACAACCCGAGAGCCGAAAAGTATTGAGTAGGATTTTTCATGGAGACAAGGGCACAAGATGAAAAAGAAAATGCTACCTCTTTTGTTTCTTTCAAGGGTGGGGGGTTATTAAAAAATAACAGTTTACTATTTCACAAAGTTTTTTTTCTTCGAATGTTGGGTTTGAGAACAAAAGAAAAGGAAAAAATGTTTGAAGACTGAAATTATAAAATTTTGTAAAGACATGAGGCCGGAATTTTGACATTTTCTTTTGAAAAATAAGAAATTTATTGTTAGGAAGTTGAAAGAGTAGGTCAGCAAAATGAAAGAAAATGTTGGAATGGTGGGGAGGGGGAAATGTAGCGGTAGAGGGGGATAAGGAGCAGATAAGAGAAAGGAGGGATGGTCGAGGAGTGATAGATGGAAATGAGGAGAAGATAAGAGAAAGGAGGAGTAGCGGAGGGGCAGGGGAGGAGGGGTGTAGAAGGACAAGAAGAGCTGAGGACGGCAATGTAGCGGTGGAGGGAATAAAGAGAAGATAAGAGAAAAAAGGTGTTGCCGAGGAGTGATGTAGGATGAGGAGAAGATAAGAGAAAGGGGGGTAGTCAGGGAGTGATGGAGGGAGGTAAGGAGAAGATAAGAGAAAGGAGGAGTAGCGGAGGGGCAGGAGAGGAGGGGTGTGGAAGGACAAGAAGAGCTGAGGACGGCAATGTAGCGGTGGAGGGGATAAAGAGAAGATAAGAGAAAAAAGGTGTAGCCGAGGAGTGATGTAGGATGAGGAGAAGATAAGAGAAAGGAAGAGAGCTGAGGGAAAGGAATGATGTAGGATGAAGAGCAGATAAGAGAAAGGGGGGTAGTCAGGGAGTGATGGAGGGAGGTAAGGAGAAGATAAGAGAAAGGAGGAGTAGCGAAAGGGTAGGAGTGATGGAAGGATAAGTAGAAAGGAGGTGGGGAAACTAACAGATAAGAGGAAGTATGAGTGGCGGAGGAAATAAATTGTCTCAGTAGGGGAGGAGCATAACAGGGGAAAAAAGAAACGAGAAGAAAAGGAAGGGGAGTGGAGTAGCGAAAGGGTAGTAGTGATGGAAGGATAAGTAGAAAGGAGGTGGGGAAACTAACAGATAAGAGGAAGTATGAGTGGCGGAGGAAATAAATTGTCTCAGTAGGAGAGGAGCATAACAGGGGAAAAAAGAAACGAGAAGGAAAGGAAGGGGAGAGGAAGAAGTTAAATTGAGAAACCAGTTTTCAGAAGTGTCCCCACTTCTGATTACGAGGAGTCATTTTTAGGGATGGGATTTTCGACTCACTTTAATTCGGTGAGTCGACATGACTCGTCTCGACTCAACAAATATAAGTCGACTCTCGATCTCGACTCGCATCGAGTGACAATTTTCAAAAACGCCTTATTTGATCAGAAAAACATAATAAAACCAATTGACAAAAGGGGCATCTATTTCTTCCTTTATTATCTTTATCAGTCAACAAAAAAAGCTACTCGTAAGTCGACTTTTTGAAGAGTCGTATCATATCTTTTTTTGGTGGAGTAAACAAACCTGGATTTGTGCAGGAAGTGAACCCGAGGAGATGTACATTTGTGTGACTCAGTTATTATGGGTCTAAAGCCATTCCTCAGTGGCGTACCTACAGGGGGGCGGTCGCCTCGGGCGCAATGATTTGGTGGCGGCAAAATGATCTTCGCCGTTCCATAAGATAAAGAAANAATGTTAGAAACTGAAACGTTTTTTTATACATCACCCATCACAATTGAAAAACTCAAATGTTAACTTTTCTCGCTTTAATCGCTGCAAATGCACATATTATATCCTGGTAATACAACATTGCAGCAGTTTCCTTTTCGATTGAAGAAATTGCAAGATTTGTTAATCTACTTTGACTCATGGTTGATCTCTAGTAAGATTTATTCAATACTATCGATAGTATCGATCGTTTTCATACTATACAGGGAGCCAAACCCGTGCATATTGTGGGTAGTTGAGATTAAATGCAAAATTTTTTACGAAATTCGTTTGTGAGCCAGACGAAGTCTAGCGAGTTAGTACAGGGTGGAGAATGTCATTTTTGCACAACTTTCAACGTCGCTTGGTGGGTTCTGTGTGACCGAACAAAAAGTGGATTGATGATAAATCCTAGTGTTTGATAAAAAAAAAAAAAAAAAAAATGGGGAAAATCTTGAAAAGTGATCAAATATTTTTGACGGTTCTCAAATGTGATTCGACATATGAAACAAACAGGGTGCGGCAATTAGTTTTCCACATTTCAAAAAATCGTGGGAGGAGGAGTGATAGTGGGAGGAGCGTGGGGTTTGTGATATACAACACGAAATGACATCTAGTTTTTAGTTGTTGCAATGGTTTGGTCGAGCGTGCATCGTGCGTTAGTTGTCAAGTTCTTTTTTAAAAAAGTGAACCATTATAGCCACTCAGAGGGCGTTCCGCATCAGCTTGAGGCTGTTTGGGGCTACCCATACAGCCAATCGTTCTCATGAGATTCCGCAGGACATGTTCCCCGGTCGCCGGATTTGAGTCTCTGTGACTTCCTTTGGGGTTACTTCGAGGCTGAAGTCTTCAAACATTGCCTGGGACCCTTGAAGAGTTAAAGAAGGCAATTCTGGAAGAAATCATGCAAATTAATGTAACTCGGCTATGCTTTGTCTGGTCTGGCTCACTAACGAATGTCGAAAAAAATGTTCCATTTGATCTCAACTACCGACCATAAAAGTTTGGATTTTTTCCCCTGTACATGACTGGCTCAGAAAATTCTTTGAATTTAAATGATTTCTCCTTTCACTAAATTTGACGCAAAGTTTCCAGATTTTCTCGAAGATGAAATTCAACTTTTTCTTCCTTGTGGTATAATACTGGGTTCAGAGGATGCCAGGAAATTGTCAGAAATTTATTTTGAACAACTTGACTGTCACAATATCGTGCGGTTATTCTCTCCCAAAATAGGGTGACTGCAAGATAACAAAATACGGTGACTGCAAACGATAACAAAATAGGGTGACTGCAAGATAACGGCATGATTGATTTTTTTCCTGATCACCTCCTACAATAGTAAATCTACACAGATGGAATTTTTAAAATACTGGATATCTCTAGGGATAAGAAAAGACCCATTGGCCTTTCTAAAATCTAGGTTTGACCCACCCACACCCAAAAGTGCTACAATTTGGCCAAAAGTTTCGGTTTCCCGTGAATTTTAAATCCATGGAACGCTAACATTTCATAAAATGTGAAATAATTACCGCCAAACGGGACTCTTCAATGCGGGCGGCTATTTTAAAATTAACGCAATTTTTAAAAATAATTTTTTCAACAATAAATATTATTTTTTAGGTAAAGTAAGCAATATGCACTATTTACATAGATCTTGTGCCGAGCAGTTCGTCGTATCGCGCGGTCATGTCAACATATCCATATGCGACAAGTAATATTTAGTTCTTTCAAGGAAAGATTTTTTTTTAGTTTGAATTTTCGTCTATTGACTTTTTCACTTTGGAGAAATATATGCAAATATGCATTAATTTCATTTATCCAAAGTGAAAAATTCAATAACAAAAATTAAAACTTAAAAGTCTTTCCTTGCAAAAAATAAATGTTAAGTCCCAAAAGGCATTCCCATATTAAATAATATATACGAAAAGTAAGTATTGCTCGATCTGCAGAGAACATGTAGATTTGTTCTTCCTTGCTTATAAGCATATGCTATACGATAAATCAGTATGCGGCTGTCTGAGAGCATCCTTAGAACATGTGAATTTGTTTTCCCTTGCTTATAAGCATATGCTATACGATAAGTGAGTATGCGGCTGTCTGAGAGTATCCTTAGAACATGTGAATTTGTTTTCCCTTGCTTATAAGCATATGCTAGACGATAAGTGAGTATGCGGCTGTCTGCGAGCATCCTTAGAACATGTGAATTTGTTTTCCCTTGCTTATAAGCATATGCTATACGATATGTGAGTATGTGGCTGTCTATAAGAGCATCCTGTATTTTCTATGTATACTTTCAACTGGAATTATTCCAAAACTTGTATCATAAATGTTTATGGCTTTTGCAAAGGCAGTCAAAAAGTACACAGAAAACTTATTATTTTAAAGAACATCAGAAGACGTTTCCTCTTTTCTCCTATCTTGACTCAGTTTTACGTAAAGTAAACAATTTTTGAGTTACTTTTCCAAGAAAATTTTAATAGACGCAAATATTTTATTGCTTTATGAAGCAATTTTCAATGAAAACTTTTTACTAAAGAGCTTTCGAAAGTAAATATGTTGTCATGGACAGTACATTGCAAAATATGTTGTCATGGACAAGAACTTATACAGCTCTAAAGAGGTATTCAATTCACGAATATTAGCTCAATTATACTGATAAAACCCAAAGTAGCTGAGGTGGTGGATTCGTAACCAGGAGGCTGTTTGTTCGAATCTAACTCCATCCCCACCTCTTCGTCACAATAGATCTAAATAAAAGTCGCAGTGATCATTGCAATCAGCCTCAAGAAAGACTTGTCTATAACTACTTTAATAATAAACCCGGGGTGAGGTGGGTACTTGGTTTGTGAGTGTTCATCGAACGGATGGTAAAATCGCTTTCTTGAATAACCATAGATGTTAAAGAGACGTTAGCCCATTCAAAGAGGCGTTGATTAGCTGTAATGAGTGTCTAATTGTCAGATCCAATAATCAACGCCATTTTGCCCTCTTTTTTTTTGGCTTATCGTCTCTTTTACATCGCTTGGTCATTGGATACGGAGGTTTTGACCTCCATTTGCTTGAAACTTACAAACCAGCTATTCCCATATACCTCACTCAGCCCTGGTTGGGGTGGAAAAAGCGGGCATCATGAGGGGGCGAACCTACGTGGTCACCCGCTTAGTAAAACCTCGCTGGACGTTCCTTAACTTCAGTGATCTAACGGGAACTGGTGTCTTTGTCGCTTTTCTTAACGCTTTTCCCACTCTTATTACTAGCCACCTTCTCAATTGATTAGAAACAATAATAAGTTTCGTCTTCGTTGCATAAATTCAGTTCAACCCAAACCAACTTTTTAAATTATTTTTTTTTAGTTAAAAGTTTTCTTACAAATGAAAGTTATTTGCCAGTATCATTTGCTGAAAAAATTACAAACTCCACGGCTCCTAGATCAAAGGTAGAAAATAATAGACTTTCGCTTCCCCTTAATGTTTCGGTGGCAAAATCGTGGACTTTACTCAGCGTCAATTGTACGTTCAATACAGTTCCTATACGATCACTGAATCTTCACATCCGGAGACGTTTTACTTAATGGGTGTAACTTGTTTACCATATGCCCTGTGGCCTGTTCCACGAAGCAACTTCTCACTTCGCACTTTTCACAAAAAAAATGGAGTGAGGACTATTTGCGTTCCACGAAGCTTTTCAAAAATCTTCCGCATTACAATGTTTACATTGGCCCAATGAGAAGTTGTTCACATTTTTTTCATCTCGATTTTTTTTTTTTTTTTTTAATTTGGCTTAACGTCTCTTTAACATCTATTGGTCATTCAAGACGGGGGTTTTACCCTCCATTCGCTGGAAACTTGCAAACCAGCTACCCACATTAACCTCACCCAGCCTGGGTTGGGTCGGAAAAATGAGCCAACGATACGTGGTGTTCCCAAGCGGTCACCCATCCAAGCACTGACCACGCCCGACGTTGCTTAACTTCAGGGATCTGACGGGAACTGGTGTATTCAACGTGGTATGATCGTTGGCTATGGTTAACAACTTTAATTCATCGAATTCTTTCAGCCGAAATATAACTTGATTTCTAAGAATTCATTCTATCATTCTGAAAGTTACATATTTTTCTTACTTTCACTATTCTACATTTATTGGAGAAAAAACAAGATCTCTTTGTATATTTCCATTAGCCATCTCGATTTCATTCTCAAAATTTACTGAATTATCTAAGTACCGATTTTATTTTTCTCTAATTTGATTTATTTTTAGAGTGTTCAGTTAAGTTGAGTTTAGTTCCAATATTCAAAAGTTTAATATTAATATATTATTATTCAAAAGTAAACTCAGGAGTGAAAAAGTTCTTTGCAAAAAAAGACACATTTTACTCCTCACTTTGCAATCATAAAAGTTTCATGGAACAGAAAGTAACCAAAACAATGAAATTTACTTTGCATTACAACTCTACTTTTCACTCCAACTTTGCACCTCTCAAAAACGTTCATGGAACAGAAATTGAGAAGTTGGAGTGCAAGTTGCTTTGTGAAATAGGCCACTGGACTCACACTCAAGTTTCAACGATCATCTTGATCACTTAATTGAATTGTTTACAAGTTTTACCGAATTGTTTATAAATCTGACCTACATAACCAAATCATTGTCGCCAGAGCGCTCGTCGGGTTATATGGGTGAACACGTACGTTCATCATTCAGTAATGTTAACTTTTCCTGGACCACCCCAGGCCGGATGAGATGAATGTGGGCAGTTGTTTTTTAAGTATCGACAGTGAAAAGAGTGAAAATCCCCTGTCACGAATGAACTTGGATGTTAAAGTGACGTTAAGACACAAAAAAACTCGAACATGGTTTGAAGTTAAAGAAGAAGATTTCTTAAGCCATGTATAGGGAATACTGAGAACTGCTGCAACCAAAATATCGAAAAGCCCTTAACACCAGCAATAACATCAAAATATTACGTTTCTACAACAAACCACTAAGAAGATAAAAATCATTAAAAAAAAAAAAATACTGGGCCCTCCTCGGCCCCGAGGAGCCCAGTGCCCCCAAAAACTGTAAAACTGTACAGCAAAATTTCTTCATGTCCTAAAACTGTATACTGAATTTGAATAAAAAAATACACAAGTGCATTTCAGGATGTATACCGGGCTCAAAAGTGGAGTTCACTAACGTTCAACGTTCACAATAAAGCCATACCCTGAATATTATTTTCGTAAATTTACTTATAGACTTATTCAAAGTAGGGGGACGGACATTGCTATGCATAGAACTCTACTGGTGTGTCATGATAAAATATAACCTTTTTAAACAAATTTATCACAAGAGACCCAATTTATTTCGTCACATTTAAGTTAGAGTGAATTTCATTTTCTGAAAGCAACTTCTTGGAAAATGCAATCAACATATTTCACCACTCAATAGAGAGAAGAAAAGAAAAACCACTTTCAAACATAAATTTTCAATTTTCATTCGTTTCACCAAAAAGAATATAATAATAAAAATATCAGGCGAGATTTTATTCATTTTCGGCCATCCTGGAAATTAACAAAAGATGAGTGGTTGAAACTAGAACAGAGGGTCATATGGGTTCAATATTTTCAAAAACAATGAACTTTTCGGATCGATCAGCACAAATGATCAAAATCATTCATTGGTTGCAACATCGTGTCTGATAGTAGCCAGATGAATAGGACTAATTACAGCTATATAAGTGGTTTTTTGGCGCTAAGGTATTGAATTGTCATCATGCATCCATTTTTGGAGGCTGATAATTGACGATTACCATTTCACATCCGGGCATCAAAAATTCAGTATCTCTTTCTCTCTCAGCATGCTTCCACTCTAATGACCATTTCACTTCCGGCATCCAATATACAGTCTCGCTCAAATCAGCATGCTTCTATTCTGATGATCATTTCACTTTCGGCATCCAATATACAGTCTCGCTCAAATCAGCATGGTTCTATTCTGATGATAATTTTAATTTCACTTTCGGCATCCAGCATACATTTTCGCTCACATCAGCAAATCAGCATGCTTCTATTTTGATAATAAATTCACTTTCGGCATCTAATATACAGTCTCGCTCACATCAGCATGCTTCTATTCTGATGCTCATTTCACTTCCGGCATCCAATATACAGTCTCACTCACATCAGCATGCTTCTAGTCTGATGATCATTTCACTTCCGGCATCCAATATACAGTGTCGCTCACATCAGCATGCTTCTATTCTGATGACCATTTCACTTCCGGCATTCAACATTCAATCGCCCTTTCATTTTTATTTCCATTCCAAACAAAATGTATGACTCTAAGTTAATAAAGAATCAAATGCCAGGCGTTGTAAAAGGTGACAAGATGGAAAGTTTGGTATCAAAATACCAAAGGGATAGATTTGTAAATTATTATTACCCTTAAAATAGAGTTGAACATTTCTAGTCGCAAAATCAAGTAATACATTTGGTCAACATGGTCTAGCACAGGGGTTCCCAAACTGGGAGGGGCGGGGCAAGGCAAGCCAAGGGGGCGCGAGTCCAGTTGTTATCATTCATATGAAATATATGTACACATTTTTTTTTACAAAGGTAATTTTATTTAACGTGATGTTTAGAAAATTTGAATGAGAGCATTCAGCAACACATTAGCGTTTTGAATGAGATAGCATTCAGCAACACATTAGCGTTTTGAATGAGATAGCATTCAGCAACACATTAGCGTTTTGAATGAGATAGCATTCAGCAACACATTAGCGTTTTGAATGAGATAGCATTCAGCAACACATTAGCGTTTTGAATGAGATAGCATTCAGCAACACATTAGCGTTTTGAATGAGATAGCATTCAGCAACACATTAGCGTTTTGAATGAGATAGCATTCAGCAACACATTAGCGTTTTGAATGAGATAGCATTCAGCAACACATTAGCGTTTTGAATGAGATAGCATACAGCAATTTGATAGTATTCAGCAACACCCATTCATAATTTATTATGTAAAGGGGAGGGGGCGCGCGAGGCTTTCATTTCAAGAAGAGGGGGCGCGGTACCAAAAATTTTGGGAACCCCTCGTCTAGGAGGTACCACACTGGCATTACAGTTGGGGGACAGAATTTTTTCCCGTCAGGGTGGGAAAATTTTCGACTTCGTGCTTGTGATTTCGGGGTGCACTAAGCTTCGTGAGGACAATTGAGTAACGAGTAACTCCTTTAAGGTGAGAAAATTTGTAAAAATGTCGAAAACATGCAAAATGTTTTATTTGTCTGTGATTTAGCCTTTTCGGTTACACCTTTTAAAATAAAAGGCCATAAAATAAGAAAGAACGGGGTAAGTTAGTGTTGGGTATTAGGATGGAAGGATGGTGTTTTTTTTTCATCAAGATAAATTTAGTGGGAAAAGAGCCAGAAATGTTGTCTCTCAAGAACAGGACCATGTTCGTGTCTGAGATAATATATTGCGCTCCTAATTCATTTTTAATTCAAGACATTTTAATAAGAAACATTCTGATTTATGTTATTTTGGAAGGAACAGGATGAAATCCTTCCAGGCGACACAATTTTAGTATTAACAGAAGACCTTTGCAAGTGATGAGTGCGATGTTAAAATTATTTAATCCCTATAGCCCAATCGACATTTTAGCAACCATAAGGCGGCTATTTTCAAGTCCAACATGAAAATCTATCTAAACAAGCAAGTGTTCGACCAATGTATTTTGCTTGTTCTTACCTATGGATGTCAAACATGGACAGTGAATGAGTACATTAAAGGAAAATTACTGACATGCCAAAGACCTAGGGAAAGATCAATGTTAAATATTAAAAAACAAGATCGAATAAGAGCCACCGTGATAAGACAAAAAACCAAAGTACGTGATGTTATTGAAAACATAAAATCAATAAAATGGAAATGGGCAGGACACATCGCACGGACCAATGATGAAAGCCTTACTGGAGTGGAGTCCAAGAGAGAAGAAGAGACCGAGGGGGAGACTACCAGAAAGGTGGAAGACAAAGACTTGAGGAAGACAGCAGGAAGGAACTGGATGCTGATAGCCAGATATCGAGAAGCCTATAACAAGGAGGCCACATCTTTAGTAAGTTTTTTTTTTTTTTTTAATTTGGCTTAACGTCTCTTTAACATCTATTGATAGGCTGTTTATTATTATTACTAAGGCGGCTAAATTGGTTATTACCAAGATATGAGAAGTAGCAATGTGCTGGCTACAGACGAGCTGATGAGTGACATACAGGGGAAGAGACTACCAGACAGATCAAGAATAAGATAGATTATAAGCAGGTCAGTAGACAAAAAATCAAGGCCGGGGGGAAAAATTTACGGGTCCCTCTATTATTCTTTCATCTAAAATCATCGTATGGGCAGTAATAAAATTAAAAGTACGCAATTCACGTAGTATAGTAGCAAAAAAGAATGTTAATGTTTACGAAATAAAATTTATGATTGCTATACAAGCTGAAAGGTCGCTCTATATTGTAAAATCAGTGTCCTGCAATAGCCAATTGTCCCTTATTATATGTTACCTCAATACAGGGTGTCCCATACCTACCACAGACAAGAACATCTGTAGGTGGAATATTGTCGAGGAAATAGCCCGACTATGGAGGCAGTAAGTAAGGTTTACCTCAATACAGGGTGTCCCATACCTACCACAGACAAGAACATCTGGAGGCGGAATATTGTCAAGGAAATGGCCCGGCTATGGAGGCAGTAAGTAAGGTTTACCTCAATACATGGTGTCCCATACCTACCACAGACAAGAACATCTGGAGGCGGAATATTGTCAAGGAAATGGCCCGGCTATGGAGGCAGTAAGTAAGGTTTACCTCAATACATAGTGTCTCATACCTACCACAAACAAGAACATCTGGAGGCGGAATATTGTCAAGGGAATGGCCCGGCTATGGAGGCAGTAAGTATATACCACAATACAGGGCGTCCCATACCTACCGGTCACTATCATTTTCTGACGATATGTTCAGGTTAGAAGCTCAAAATAAATAATGTATGCATAAAGTCGACCCTGAAGTCTTTCATGAAATATTGTAAACATCCGTCAATGGTCCCTAAGGGGGTTAGATCGGTAGATGGGGGTGCATGCCCGTTTCTCGCGAAATTCAACTACAATGCCTATACTTTTTACTTTCCTTATCCTATAAAAAGGAAAATATTGAAATAGGCTGAAATTTTCGATGTCGAGTTTTCCATGCCAAAACTCGTTTTGGGGTCCCCAGAACCTAAATCTCGAGTTTCAGGATTCAGCCAATGGTCCGTGTGTGTGTCTGTCCGTGAACAAGATATCCCAAGAACGGTTAGAGACTTGAAATTTGGTATGTATGTCAGTTTTATGCATGAAAGGTAAAATAAGTTTTTGGTGGAAATCGAATATACGGTTGGCGGTTTTATGCCGCTTTTTAGAGGTTTTCGCATATCCTGCTTAAAATGAAAGATAATAGCTTATTCAGCCTATTGGTGCCTATTCAGCTCAATTTCATACAAGAAATTGAAGAATACAACTTGGGTTGAAGTGTAATCGAGATTGGGTTCTGGGGACTTCAAAACGTGTTTTGGCATTGAAAACTCGACATCGAAAATTTCAGCCCATTACATTACTATCTTCTTTTTTTATAGATAAGGAAAGTTGTGTGATGTTCACACCAGATTTTTCAATACATATCTATATATATAAAAGAGAAATTATCAATATATGGAAAGAAATAACTTTTTAAAAGAAAAAAAAATTGATCCGGGGTTTGAGTTCCTATATGGGTCAATATTTATGTATATAAAGATTCCTAAAAGCCCCGAGCTTTCGTTAAATGCAATAAAAGGTTTTCTGGGAATTTTCTGGTATGGGGCTTTGAGTATAACACTTTGATTGCCACCTCTAAAGCTTAGGGGGGCGTAGCGCAAATTTTGACACAAAATCAACTTTGGCGTAAATAACTCAAGAACGAACGGTTTTCATCCGATACAAAAAAAAAAAATTAACATTTTCCCTGTAGGGTGTATAAGAGCGCTATTACAAATGTCTTTTTTTATTATCTATACTTATAAAACGCAAAGCCCAGTTGGTATACTGACGTACTGACTGACTGACTGATAATCAACGTAGCTCCACGATGGCTAAACGTAGAGACTTGAAACTTTGCACACAGGTCCCTTAGTATGTAGGTGCGTAATAAGAAAGGAAAAAAATTCAAAGTTCAAGTGGGAGCAAGTTACCGCCAAAAATGACGCTATTTAGCGGGTCTTTTTGCATTTTTTTTCTGAGCGAACTAAAAGAGATAACTAAAAATGACCGAGAATAGACCCCCCCAAAATAGTATAAAAGGACCCCATAAAAAATATAAAATTTGAAAATTTCCGGTTTCTATCCGATTTATGGACGGTTTTCTCCACCAAAAAATCGGAATTAAGAAGTACCACTTCGGGATGAGCGATAAAGCTGAAATTTGATACAAAGGTGTTCCGAAGTACAAAAAGTCATATCCTTGAATAAAATATTGAATTTTCTGGGGGTCGGTTACACCCAAAAACCCATTGTTAAGAAGTATCACTTCGGGATAAGCGAAAAAGCTGAAATTTTATACGAAGGGGTTCCGTAGTGCAAAAAGTAATATCTTTGAGTAAAATATTGATTTTCTAAATAGGAGCCGTGTTCACTCTGGGGGTCGGTTCCACCAAAAATCTAAAATTGAGTTGTTGAATTTTGTAACCGTTGCGAAGCACGGGAAAACAGCTAGTTTTTATACAAAACTAATTAGCTAATTCAATAAAAGTACAATGTCCATACCAAGTTTAATCGAAATCGGACAAGGCGCTCGAGAGTCAACAGACAAAAAAAAATCTTTCTGTTCAAATTGACTGTTTTGAAAGGAAATTTAATTTATGACGTCATCGGCGTATATTCATTAGGTAATAGAATCACACATGGTATGTCTATGTGAAGGCATTAATCTAATGAATGACGTCAATGTAATCCAATAAAGTCATTCTATATCAACTTTAATTAAGTGAACGAACGCATTGACAGAGAGGGGAGCAGGGTGTTTACAAAGTAAGAAAAAATTTACTTATAAGGTATTCAGAAAATCATGTGATAACAAGAGGCAATGGTATGGGCCTTTTCAATCTATATATACTTATAAAACGCAAAGCCCAGTCAGCCCGTCAGTATACCTGACGGGCTGACTGACTGATAATCAACGTACCTCCACGATGGCTAAACGTAGAGACTTGAAACTTGGCACACAGGTTCTTTTTAGTATGTAGGTGCGTAATAAGAAAGAAAAAAAATTAAAGTTCAAGTGGGAGTAAGTTACCGCCAAAAATGACGCTATTGAGCGGGTCTTTTTGCAATTTTTTTCTGGGCAAACTAAAAGAGATAACGAAAAATTACCGAGAATGGACCCCCCCCAAATAGTATATAAGGACCCCATAAAAAATATCCCGCACCATTTTATGTTTCCTTCACTCTTATCAAAAAATTTCTGCGCCAAATGAAAATTTCAAAATATAAACGAAACAAAATTATTGAAAACAAAATTCTCTGGTGAGTAAAATTAAAATTTCAGAATTTTTGTTTTTCTCTGTGTTAGGATAAGCGCCCAAGTTCAAAGTACACAGGTATGTACTTTGATTACAAAATAGATTTGACAGCCGGGCACCGGGCACTACAAACTGAAAGTACACGGGTGTGTGTGTACATCGAGCGTCGGCCACTACAAAGCACTTTTTACGCTTGGGCCTGAGGCGGACTGCCAAACACTTCCACCACGATCACTTTCCGCGATGGACACGAAAACTATATAAGTACTCTATACTTATCAAACAGAATCTGAATATGTTTCCCAACTTATTGATCACCCTATATCTATTATATTAAAAATCTCAAATTTCAAAATCTCAGAATTGGGGGAGAGATTTTGCCCACCCTATCTTATGCATACTAGATCACATCTTCTAATCCCTGAAAACTAGTTGTGTACGGATTGGGGGTATAGTAAGGGGTGGGGAGTCTCATTTTGAACAGTGCAAATATATCCCAATTCCTATTACTAATGCATTATATTTAGAAAACAGTATGGGAAATCTATCTAGAATTTATCGTCTGATTTTTTCTGTTCAATTTAATTGAAATGAAAATTTCCACTCAGAACATATGAATCAACACAAAAACATCGTCAATCGATTTGGGTAAAATTTTGGGAAATCAAAAAAAAAAAAATATATCCCATTTATTATTGGGCTAAAAGAGAAAAATTAGATATTTGATACGGGTCGGTTAAAAAATTCTGTAAATGTTTTTGACAAAATATGACCCCGCGAGTTATTAGGGGTGTTCAAAAAATAAAAAATGACCTTAACATTTAAAATGCATATCTTCAACAGGTTTTGATCTGAGTAAAGTGTTTCGACGTTCAATTGTATCAGTTTTGGAGGGGGAATCACCCCTATGGCCCCTTTGAATCTTCTTGAGGTCTCTTGTTGAGAGGAGGCCATCGAGGCTTCAAATTATAGTCGACTTGGAAGTCAGCAATATTTGTAAACACAATCAAATTTGAGAAAAGTATTTCGACGTTATGTTTCTTCAGGTCTGAGGGGGGGAGGTTGACGCCCCCTATCGGCCGCTCCTTTTCTGGTTTTGGGATATTTGACTGTTATTACAAACATCTCATATTTTCTCAAATGTGATTAAATATTTATTTTTTTTGGCACGAGAACAATACTGTTCAGTACCCTATTTTTTTCTGGACGATAATGTTAAAAATTTCTTTTACATCATTTCCATTGTATTCTTGCGGTGGCGTCCAGGATGGAGCAATCTACGTTTTTATTATTTTTGTTTAAATCTTTCTATTTCATCTTAGACAGGGTGTTGCAGACATTTTTTTAACACCCGATAAACCGCAGCGCCAAATTGATATAAAAACACGTCAAATGTGACCTTCGCATTCAAATTTTAGGACCTATATATTTACGCATAATTTAGACATTTCGGTGATAGATCGTGCCCTGTCAGCAATTTGCTGTATCATTTAGGTGATAGATCGCGCCCTGTCATCAATTTGCTGTATCATTTAGGTGATAGATCGTGTCCTGTCAGCAATTTGCTGTATCATTTAGGTGATAGATCGTGCCCTTTCAGCAATTTGCTGTATCATTTAGGTGATAGATCGTGCCCTTTCAGCAATTTGCTGTGTCATTTTTAGGTGATAGATCGTGCCCTGTCAGCAATTTGCTGTGACATAATAACACAAAAACATTAAAAAAAAAAAAAATTGATACAAATCTCAATTATAATTCAGTATACAAAATTTCAATTCAATATTGGAAAAAAATTGAGAACAGTTTTGGGCCTCAAAAATATCGATCAATCGACCTCAAATATGAATCAATATTCCTCAAATAATTATCAGTATTCCTCATATAATAATTGATATTCCTCAAATATCGATCAATATTCCTCGAATAATGATCCATATTGCTCAAATATCGATCAATATTCCTCAAATATCGATCAATATCCCTCAAATAATGATCGGTATTCCTCAAATATCGATCAATATTCCTCAAATAATGATCGGTACTCCTCAAATATGGATCAATAATATATTTTTTATTTTATTTAATTCTGTATACTTGAAACGTAAAATATCAAATTTTGAGAGGAGGAAAAATTTCAATTTAACTCAATTTGCCACAGCAGAAAAACGTTTAAAGAAAAATCGTTAGTTTAAAACCAGAAGTCACTTGGTCTACAACCGCACGGTCTACCCGGTATATGATAAAAATCAGATTTTATTAGTTTTGACTTCCCCTACAAAATGTCTTTTTCCATTTTAATAAAAGAAGCTTATCATTAAACTAACGCCGGGAACTCCGTGATTAGGTTCTCTGTGCCTCACCCTGTCCCTTAACGTCCCGTCCATTTTAATGGTAGCCATCACATTAATTGTATTAATGACTTTTCTATAATTATAGCCCCCCCCCCATTTTGATTATGACACTCGGTGAAGTACAATAAAGCCTCCAGGTGGATTGCAATTTTATCTTCAAATACTTTGTGGTAGACTATTTTATTTTAATGATACGATTAATTGCCTCTCTCTCGATTATTATTGATTCATCGGAAAGCAATCAATAGTTATAGCCAATATGAATAATGGGGTGAGAATCAAGAACAAAATAAAATTTCAAAAATTTGGATCGTTAAAAATAATAGCGAACGGCAATACCTATAATAATATACAAACGATTGTTTGTCTGTTAGCTCTAAAAAATGCCCAAAGAAAAATCGATTTTCCCCCATTTTAGTCAGTTCAGAATTCCGCCCCCCCACCCCCTTTGAGGTTCTTGTGGTTTCTAAGGGATCCTGAACCTTTTACTCTCTAATGTCTCAAATTCAAAGATAAAGCAAGTACCAAGGGTTTCCTAATTCATATATTCCATTGGTTCATCTTGGGAACGTCCCAGCCTTTGAATTATTAACTGTGTGCGCTCTGACACTGACTGGGCATAGACCTACTTTATTACTCTCTACATAGGAACGTCACTATTGAATTGAATAAACCAAAAGTTACTACTTTATTACTCACCAGTAACATCCACATGTATGCTACTTTATTACTCACCAGCAACATCCACATGTATGCTACTTTATTACTCACCAGCAACATCCACATGTATGCTACTTTACTACTCACCAGCAACATCCACATGTATGCTACTTTATTACTCACCAGCAACATCCACATGTATGCTACTTTATTACTCACCAGTAACATCCACATGTTTGCTACTTTATTACTCACCAGTAACATCCACATGTATGCTACTTTACTACTCACCAGCAACATCCACATGTATGCTACTTTATTACTCACCAGTAACATCCACATGTATATGTATGCTACTTTATTACTCACCAGTAACATCCACATGTACATTATGCGATCTCAGCCGATCCAATTTGTTACTCTTTCCCATCAGACAGCGGTACTCGCCACCTTCTTGATACAATACTTTATTCAGACTTAATTTAGGACCTGGTCCAACTGCTTCTAGTCTTCCTCCAGAGACAACTCTACTCCAACATCCAGCAGCTCCATTTGGACATTGAAGGGTAACAGCACCACCTAGGGTAACTTCAACAGCGCCCATTGATGACGCTTCTTCGGATAACTCATCTGGTGTAACTTCTATTACTGGAGTATCGTCTGGAACAAAAGAATTACAGAAATGTTAATCGGTGTCAATCGGCGATGAATACGACGATTAACGAATGTTTCGGTCGCTTTAACTTTTAATTCATTTCTAAGATTTTTTGGGGCCAACAATTTATTGACGAAAATTTCCTCTTATAAGTTTTTGATTTATTTATTTTGAATTCAATATTTTTACTTTCCTTATCCTATAAAGAGAAAAGTATTGTTGTAGACTTAGGGTTCGAGGATTAAGTAGTCGTTGATTAAAAACGCGTTAACCAATTAAAAAAAAAAAAACAAAATAGAAAAGAAAAGAAACTTAAAAACATTTTATTAACGAAATTACAATAAAATAAGGTAACAAAAATTCGTATACTGTTTAACTTCGCAAATACCGTATTCAAAAACACGAGGAAAACTAGGTACGTAATTCTTACACGAAAAATTCACAAATTAATCACTCGCTAAATACTTTTAAACTCAACTGACTATCGCTTTTAAAATTAGACTAACTTCACTTATCACTGAACTAAGACTGACTTGGTTTCTACTCGCGGCCCTTATTTATACATTACTAACGATTTCTAGAACGATCCGGAATAAAGGATTTTTCTAGTACACACCTTCTGCGTTGTTATCGAAAGTACGCAGTAAACAAACTTTGCATTCTAAAAATATTCTTCGTTGTTTACGTAAACAACCTCTAGTATCATCTACATCTAGAAGGAGAAATAAAAATAAAAAGGAGAAGCTTCGCGGTCTATATACAGGATGTTTACATTAGAATCACAATATTCTATATACAGGATGTCCACATCAGAATCAGAATATTAGAGGACAAGGGTCTATTCACTTCAATATTGTAAATGCGCTAAAATTTTCAATGTCGTGTTTTCAATGAGAAAACATGTTTTGAGGTCCCGAGAGCCCAAATCTCGAGTTTCAGCCATTGGTCCGTGTGTGTCTGTCTGTGGAAAAGATATCTCAAGAACGGTAAGTTCTAGAGACTTAAAGTTTTATACGTCAATTTTATGCCAAAAACGAATCGCGAAGCTTATAGTTGAAATCGAGTATGCTAGAAATTTAGATTTGGTTCCGAGTTATATCTATCAATTTATGCCTGAAATGCAAAATGACACTTTTTTGTAAATCAAATCTACTCTTTGCGGTGTTCCTTTTGTCACATTTTTGGTACCCACTGCAGCATTGTAAGATTTGCCAGTATCTATCACAATCCAATTACTGGCACCGGTTCGCTTTGCGCATTTATCTTCATAGCTACTCATTGTCCTCTCGAGGCTGAGTGTGCCACGAATCATCCATTGTGACAAATTATTGCTCCTGACAGGATTCGAACCTGGGCGTTCCAAGTGAAAGACTAGTGCAGTGACCACTGAACGATGGGAGCCGGGAATAAACGGTTTCTAAGAAATCAGGTGTGAGATCGTAGTTTCGTCTCAAAGCCACAATTGTAATTTGTTTTCTGTGCTACCTCTTTCAACTCCTTCCTCTATTACCTCATTTATGATATCATGATAGAAGACTAGTCTGAGGTACGAGTATCCTTTTCACTTCAGATCAGGGTTCATGAACTTGGATGGGCATGAAAAATGAGGAAAAGGTAAACGGAAGGGGGACTTGGGGAAGGGACACCAAAATGTTTGTAATATTGGAAATGGTTGCATTTCATGTGCTGCTTTTCATTTTCATTTATTTTCTGTTTGTTGATGGTTACTATTATGTTGTAGTTTTTCACAACTACAGAGTGAACTTGAACACATCGCCCCGGAATTCGTTATTGAAAATAATAAACCAATAAGGTTTATTATTTTCAATAATGAACCTTTGGAATCGTCACCACAAAAAAAAAATAGCCCCCCTCAAAATTTGATATTATATGTTTCAAGGTACGACGATTCCAAAAATCGAATAAAAAAATATCCGTTTGTCCACCGCCCGTCGTCCGCCGTGATGGGCACTTTTGCCACTAAGCGTTGACGCATTAGGATGAAATTTGGTATACAGGTCCCATCTGGGTTCTAATTGTGCCCCGAAATTGGGTGCAATCGAATACACCCTTGTCGATTTTTGCCGCTTTTTAGCGGTTTTCAGTATTGCTTTCTAAAAGAAGAATGGTAAGAGCTAGAGCTTTGAAATTTTGTATCTATGTCATATTTGGGGTCTCAGTTAGCTCCGAAACTTTTAGGTTCAATCAAATATACCGCTGGCGGTTTTTACCGCTTTTTACTTTGAAATGTTAGACTCTAAAATAATATTAAATCCAAAAAACGAATAAAAAAATATCCTATAAAAAGAAAAGTATTGTAATTGGCTGAAATTTTCGATGAGTATTGAATTCCAAACCACGTTTTGAGGTCCCCATGGCCCAAATCTCGAGTTCCAGCCGGTGTGTGCCTGTCTGTCTGTTAGTCTCTATCTTTAGCCGTTAAAAATAAAAAAAAATCCGTCCCGGGACTTTTCAGACACTCTATATATCGAATAGCCATCCATGTGTGCCGCGTACAGTTGTACACAGCCACATTTTTCACTGATGAACCCCCCCGTATAGCATCAGAGGAAAGAGTAACATAAATCATGGCCTCGTAATCTGCAATCCAGACGCTATTGTGATTCACTCAGGTTTAAATTTATTCGCCATTTTTTTTAATCAAACCTTTGAATTATAATAAAATGGTCTGTGAGGAAGAAAATCGAAGGCCAAATACTGGATGCAGAGATGGGTAAACATTGACTCAACGAACTATTGGAACGTTTTCTGACGGAGGTGTTCAGTGTCTTTTTTTTTTTTTTTTTTTTTTTTTTTTTTTTTTTTTTTTTTTTTTTTTTTTTTTTTTTTT
>CM022877.1:5349564-5396081 GCA_012654025.1 Pachypsylla venusta
AAATTTTGAATATATGGCCCAAAAGCAAAATGGCCGAATATATTTGATCTTTATTTTGTCATTTGGCTTCCCGTCAAACAATTTTTTCAGCCAAAATATCTCTAAAATTTCTGCACGAATACAATACTTTATCTTCTATGGAAGAGAAAGTAAAAAACAATGTTACCACGAGATTCAGCATAAAAAACTTGACTGATTTGATGTATTACCCTCTTGGTTTTATCACTATATATCCGAAGAAAAATCCATGATTGGGCGGGTTTGATCAGAGATCTGTTTGATCAAAGTATCGAGTGAGGAGTCTATTGCGTGTAGAATTTAACGTAAAATTTGAATATGAAATAAAAAAATAGGGTTTTCTATTGAAACATCGAAAGTTGTTGTCAGTTTATCCACTTTTGAGACACCCTGTAGAAATTTTAATTACGCCAAAATATAGACTAATTTGTGTTAGAACTGCATATAAAATTTCAAGTCTCTATCTTTAGCCGTTAAAAAGAAAAAAATCCGTCCCGAAACTTTTCGAACTCTCTGTATATTGATATCTATTATTGCCAAGATTATTCTTGCTGGCAAAGCGAGAAAAGGAACACCATAATCCTTATATCCAAAATCACAAAATCTAAAAGCAAGCTCATTTGAAAAAAAAAAAAATGTTAATAATTCTGTAACAAAAATAAATGTTAATAATTCTGTAACGCCCCGTATAGGCAGATTGCCTGCTGAGCTCGAAAAACTTTTTGTATGAGTCATTCAGTTGCTTTTACTAAAAAAGAAGATTTGGTGGAGATGTGGTTTGTGGAGAAACGTTAGCTGGATACATCATGAAGGCCTTTTATTCCTTTCCATTCAATCAAGCCTTTTCAAAATTGAAAAGAATTCTCAAAGGTTGAAAGATAATGAGCAGGCAATGAAATGTTCATAATTATGAGTATAAAAACTGGGTACACAGAAGGAGGTTAATTCGTGGCGGGAAGCGATATCTGACCGACGAGGTCAGCCCATCTACTTGTGCCATGCACTGTTGCTCTGTCAGACTGAACACGGTCACCCGCTGACGCAACGGTCAGTGTTTGGTAGCGATGACGAGCGACACGGCTGCATAAATTTCCAGAATTGTGAGACCGCCCTCGCTGTTTACTACACGTGTACGACTGATCAAACAGAAGTGTTTTCAATATTCCCTTTAATTGGATTGTGCAGTTCATCGAAACATTCCTGTGATATACGAAAGTACTTGACAACCCGATTTTCATGGGACTCCAATTCAATGCATAACCGGTACCAAACATCGTCTTTTATTAGTTTGATTTCTTTCGCAGAGCTAATAATTATAGCAAAAGCTCTTCGTCCTGCAGGGAGCTCATGATGACAAGAAGAATCATGCGACCGGTACACAAGATATCGTGTTTTATGTGGCGTCAAAATATCGAAGACCCACGCGACAATCGCCGGATCGCTTCCCGCCGCAACAGAAATACTTCTGTGTGTTTGGGTCTTTAGCTTTGTTGTATGTATATTCACGTGGGATTAGATTGAACAAATAATTGTCCTCAGAATTCAAAATTTCCGGTCCCAAAGTTTATTTTAGACATCAAGGAATAAATTTGATTGTGCCTGCAGGGTCGTAGAGAGAAAATTCATAAACATACAATAATTCTCCCCGGCCCAGATTGTAGATCGAATATATTTAAGAGAGATATTTAAGCTTTCGATGCACCCTGAATGATTTTCCATTAACTGCATTCATTTTCCTAGTACTTCCTGTATTTGTTTCCCCTTCAATTCTAAACTCCCACTATTTTCCATCAGCACAATCTTCCTCAACTTCCATTCCCTCAATTTCCTTCTTTATTCTTGCGTTTCCTGAACACCAAGTGCTTTCAAAAATTTACTAATTTAATCTAAATTTAATTACGTTTATTTTGCGGGTTCCGTTCTATTCCGTTTCACTTTTTGTAGAGTGGTTTCGTTTGTGTGTTTCTTTAGAAAGTTGTAACTTTTCTTTATTTTCTTAACTTTTGCATTTTATTTTATGTGTGTTTTGCTTTTTATATATTATTTTCGGTAAAGCTATGGATGGCAACAGCACATTTTACGAGAAATTGAATCGAATATGTCAAGCGTATGTTATTGGGGACAAATTCCTCTCACTATATCCAGTTCAGATTTGAAAAAAGGTTAATATGAAATAGGTTAATATTGTGAAGGGTCCATTGGTTGCTGGATACTCCCATGAGAAGTTTGAACCTGGTGATGGATTAGTGCGTCACTCTCCACTTATATGTTTTTATATTCCCAAATCCGATTTGATTCCCTCTTATCAATATCATCTGAAACATTATATTCACAATGAAGAAAACAAAGTAAGCGAAGATTTGTATTGTATCCGATTGCTATAATCCCATAATTTCCAAGATTTTCTCAGTTTGGTTTGGGCCACAAAACTGTTCTAAAGACATGGTTTTCCTTTGGAGTCCATCTCATTGTGGCATCGGGCGAACAAAAATGTCGATACCGCTGTCAAATCTCCTCACTTCTCCGCGACAACCTGTAATTTATGATTTATGTCACTAGTTGATTTTCGCTCAATCATCAAAAAAATTGTCATTAAAATGTGGCATCAGTGTTCTTGGGATCTCGTTAGCCAAAATAAACTCAAATGTGTCCAACCTATTGTAAAATATTGGGATTCTAGTTGTAGGGATACGAATGTAGGGATTTTATTCCTCCATAATCTTTTGGAAAACTATATCTCCCCCCCCCCCCNNNCCCCCCCCCCCCGTGAATCCGCCACTGCTTTCATGTGAATCCTAAATCCATATAGCACACAAGCATTGATTAGGCTCATTTCATTTTAGTCAAGTTTCTTTTTTTTTTTTAAATAATAATAAAAAAGAGTTTTCTGGGGTGTAAATAATGTTCCAAACTTACCATCATGATGAAGGTTTTATACCTTGTTCAGTGTTTTAAACTCTTTAATAGATGTTCGATAAAAGCTCACTCTTAGCGCTATATTCCCACCTCCTTCTTTTTATTACTTTCCTTATCCGATAAAAAGGAAAGTATTGTAATGGGCGATGTTGAGTTTTCAATGCCAAAATACGTTTTGAGGTCCCCAGATACCAAATCTCAAGTTTCAGTCATTGGTTCTTGTGTGTTCTCAACCTGTCTGAGAACAAGATCTCGAGTGCGGTTAGTACTAGATACTTGAAATTTGGTATGTATGTCAGTTTTATGCCAAGTACGACACACGAAACAGAATATACCCTTGCCTGTTTTTCAGCGGTTTTCGCGAATCCTGCCCAAAAGGAGAACGTAAGAGCTTGTTCATGTAATGGAATGCTCAGAGACACTTTTGGTTGAAATCAAATCTACCGTTGGTGGTTTCTTGCCGCTTAAAAGCGTTTTTCACGAATCATGCATGAAAGAGAGTAAGAACTAGATCTTCAAATTTAGTGTCCAAGCATATCAGTTTGATTTATTTACTTTTTATTTAAGAAGAAGTTACTCTTAGCATATTTGCCAATTTTTAGCGGTTTTCACTATAAACGTGTTTTGGTATTGAAAAATTGACATCGATAATTTATAGTCAACTTCCATCCTTAGACTTGACTAGACTGATGATGAATCGAATGATTCGAAACTAGTTTCTTCATAAATTAAAATAAATAGTGTTTTTGGTGTTTTGTTTTCTATAATAATAAAACTCAATGTAACGATAAATATATGCATCTGTGTGTGTATCACTAATTGTTTAGCCAAAAGGGTAAGAGATATCGAAAAATTGATAAGAATGGACCCCTCCGAAACTATAGGCTAAAAACCCAGGAAAAATATCAGAATTCAAAAATGTAGAACCGTTTTACGGCCGATTTTTCGATTTTTGACCGAATTTAGGCGGTCGAGGTCCGATTTCTTAAATTTTGACGCGACAACATATCAACTCAAAGCGAGAAAGTTTTAGGTGGGCTTTTTAACCTTAATAATTTAATATATTTGAAAGTTAATATATTTTTTTAACACATATATAATTAACATGTTATTCAAAGATTTAAATCGATAATTTACTTGTACGCCCATTACAATACTTTCTACATTTTTTTTTTATAGATAAAGGATCGTGTGATGTTCACAACAGATTTTTTTTATCCAATATGAGCGTACGTGGTGTCTTGAACGCCTCCCCCCCAACCTGCTAAGGATATTTCATTAAAACTTAATTTCCTGTTTTTAGTTTTTCGAAAAAAAAAAAAAAATCCTTCCGCCGTTAAAGTTGGGAAAGTTTTTAATCAACATTCCACAATCGAAAGAACTCACTAAAGTTAGCTATTAAAATCCGTATCTCTTCTCATTCTTGAATTTTAATTTTGCACAAAAATGCCGATTTAGTTATTGGATTGGTAGAAAAGATCAGTTTTAGGTCTCGTGTTGAACATTGGGCTCAACATATCAACTGACTATCACCCACACGGTTCCAACTAACACAATTTTTTGGGTGCTGTTATTCTGTGGTAAATATCTCAAATTTATGAGGATGAAATTCCATGGGTTGGTCAGGTTTGAATCCACACACTGCTGTTTACCAGTCAAGCGTTTTACCACTGCATCACTAACCCATTTAAAGTGTGTAAGATCAACATGTCACAGAACTACTGATAGCTATATTCAATTAGCAGTGCTGGATTAACTTTCCGTAGCACTTTCACAGAGCGGGGCCCCCTCCACCTCCGCAGACGCCGTCTACTTTTTGGAGCCAGTACAAAAATTGATTATCTTTTGGTCTAGTACCTACAGCTGGTAGAGAAAAGTGAAATTAAATTTTCAGTATACCAACATCGATAAAACATAATGGTTACCGCTCATGCTAAAAAAAAACAATTTGCTTATGCTGAAATAGTCGTTTCTTTATTAAGTTCCTAGGTAGTATTAGGTACATACTTGTACTTTCCTCAATTCGATTTTACTACATACTTTGAAGAGTTGGGGGCCCCGTCAAAGTGATGTGTTTTTTTCAATTGTCAACCCAGAAATGTCGAAATATCTATTAGTATAAGTTGTCAAAGCGTTGGGCCCGTAGCACATGCTAGAAGTGCTAATACTATTGTTAATCCGGCCCTGTCAATTAGACTGTATTGCCTACCTCTACAGCACAGTGTTGATATCTGATATGATAGGATTTCGTGTCACCGTTGAAGTTGTATTATTTGTTCATCTCCACTTCACCACCATTCTTCAGGGACACAATGACCCCTCCCCCCTCTACAGCACAGTACTGATATCTGATATGATAGGATTTCGTGTCACCGTTGAAGTTGTATTATTTGTTCATCTCCACTTCACCACCATTCTTCAGGGACACAATGACCCCTCCCCCCTCTACAGCACAGTGCTGATATCTGATATGATAGGATTTCGTGTCACCGTTGAAGTTGTATTATTTGTTCATCTCCACTTCACCACCATTCTTCAGGGACACAATGACCCCTCCCCCCTCTACAGCACAGTGCTGATATCTGATATGATAGGATTTCGTGTCACCGTTGAAGTTGTATTATTTGTTCATCTCCACTTCACCACCATTCTTCAGGGACACAATGACCCCCTCCCCCCTCTACAGCACAGTGCTGATATCTGATATGATAGGATTTCGTGTCACCGTTGAAGTTGTATTATTTGTTCATCTCCACTTCACCACCATTCTTCAGGGACACAATGACCCCCTCCCCCCTCTACAGCACAGTGCTGATATCTGATATGATAGGATTTCGTGTCACCGTTGAAGTTGTATTATTTGTTCATCTCCACTTCACCACCATTCTTCAGGGACACAATGACCCCCTCCCCCCTCTACAGCACAGTGCTGATATCTGATATGATAGGATTTCGTGTCACCGTTGAAGTTGTATTATTTGTTCATCTCCACTTCACCACCATTCTTCAGGGACACAATGACCCCCTCCCCCCTCTACAGCACAGTGCTGATATCTGATATGATAGGATTTCGTGTCACCGTTGAAGTTGTATTATTTGTTCATCTCCACTTCACCACCATTCTTCAGGGACACAATGACCCCCTCCCCCCTCTACAGCACAGTGCTGATATCTGATATGATAGGATTTCGTGTCACCGTTGAAGTTGTATTATTTGTTCATCTCCACTTCACCACCATTCTTCAGGGACACAATGACCCCCTCCCCCCTCTACAGCACAGTGCTGATATCTGATATGATAGGATTTCGTGTCACCGTTGAAGTTGTATTATTTGTTCATCTCCACTTCACCACCATTCTTCAGGGACACAATGACCCCCTCCCCCCTCTACAGCACAGTGCTGATATCTGATATGATAGGATTTCGTGGCACCGTTGAAGTTGTATTATTTGTTCATCTCCACTTCACCCTCATTCTTCATGGACACAATGACCCCCTCCCACCTCTAAAGCGCAGTGCTGATATCTGACATGATAGGATTTCGTGGCACCGTTAAGTTGTATTATTTGTTCATCTCCACTTCACCACCATTCTTCAGGGACACAATGACCCCCTCCCCCCTCTACAGCACAGTGCTGATATCTGATATGATAGGATTTCGTGTCACCGTTGAAGTTGTATTATTTGTTCATCTCCACTTCACCACCATTCTTCAGGGACACAATGACCCCCTCCCCCCTCTACAGCACAGTGCTGATATCTGATATGATAGGATTTCGTGTCACCGTTGAAGTTGTATTATTTGTTCATCTCCACTTCACCCTCATTCTTCATGGACACAATGACCCCCCCCCCCTCAACCACCCCCCAAAATGAATATGATTTAATTCATCGCAAAAATTTCATTCCACTCAAACAATGTTTATCTCCGAGTTTTTATTTTTGAAATAAAAAGTATCCCCGGAATTATAAAAAGAAGAAATGAGGGACACAGTTGGGGGGGGGATATTTTTTTTGTCGCTAAAAGGGGAGTAAAAAATAGTATGGTATACAAGGTAAGCCTATTACCCGAATTTCCTCCAAGAATTCACTGTAGCAAATAAAGTCCCAAATAGGTTGTTATTGTTTTAGCGGTGTTCCCCTTAAAATCAACGTTTTCCCCCCATTTTTTTAGTTTAGGTTTGCAAAAATGGTAGATTTTGGTTGATATAAGGGTATCGATAAGGTTTAATTGGGCCCTGACTGGAAGTGTGATAGTTTATGTTCTAGATCGTCCTGGTGCAGCCCTATTTCATAGAGTTTCACGATACATCGGTCTAATATGGTTTCTTTGTTTGATTGTCAATTTTTTCTAGATCATCTTCAAATTTTATAAGGTTAGCCCATGGTCACTGCATTCCCAATTTCAATTACTGATCTTGCCCTCATCTGAATTGTACCCCTACTCATCTATTTTTCGTTTTGGGAACTATTTGGTGCACATTTTTTTGGTTTGGTCTACTGGTTTTGATATATTTTATTGTTATCATTTCGTAATGAGTTTTATATTTTAATATTTTTTTAAAAATATTATTCACATGAGTGTACGTACGTATTGTAGTTAACAGATGCTATATGGCCGGGAACAAATCATAATCCTGGTGTCATATATTGTCAGAGTCTCCATCGATTTTGTAACAGTTCTTCGTTTGATGTCCTGGTGATTGATTTGTTCCTAACATACTTCTCAAAGAACAGTGTTTTATACATCAAAATTAAACTATATTATTATAAGATGTTTTTGGTTTCTTATTTTCAATAATGAACCTTTGGAATCGTGACGAAAAAAAAAATACCCCAACTAAAAATTTGATATTTTACGTTTCAAGGTACGCAGAATCCAATAAAAAAAATACCTTTGTCGCCGTGATGGGCACTTTTGCCACTTAGCGTTGACCGATTTGCATGAAATTTGGTATATAGATCCCATCTGGGCTCTAATTGTGTCCCGATTTTGGGTCTAATCGAACACGATCATGTTTTTTTTTTAAATTTTATTTTCTTCAGTGTCGGGAATTTTTCTACTGCAAAGATGCATGTGTGACGTATTAAAGGAAAGGTCTCGTCATTCTAAAACAATTTTGGGCCCTAATATAGAACCACCGAGGCAATAGGTGGCCATTTTAATTGAGTAAGGTCCGCAGTTCACAGAACTGTTGGTTAATAAACAAAGCATGAATCTTTTACAATGACAATTCAGCAGACCAGAACACCATTTGGTTAACCCCGTATTCTGAATTATTATCTTTTAATATTTATGGTCAAACCCAGTATACAAACTGTAAAGATACGACAGTTTTTTTCTGGGTATTATTCCCTTAACGCCTTCAGGGGGATATAAATTTCATCTTCCCATGAAAAAACAAAAACAAAAATGCAAAGGCAGGCAAATCATCTTTTTTTGTTTTGAAGCAAAAAATAATTGTTTGACTAAAAATGTACAACGGCCCAGATTTGTATTTTTTTTTTTTTTTTTTTTTTTTTTTTTTTTTTTTTTNTTTTTTTTTTTTTTTTTTTTTTTTTTTTTGATATCACACAACCGTATTTCATGTTTTTGGTTTATTACGTTCAAATTTATTATAGTCTTTAATACCGAAAACTTTGGCGTTATTTTTATTTTATCATTTTCAATCATGAACTTTTGAGATTGACATGAAAAAGAAAAATCACCCCACCTCCTCTTTGATATTTCAAGTTTCAAGGTACGGGGAATCCAAATATAGAAAAACCCGCTTAGGGTAGGACTGGATATTTTTTCTAGTCAGTAAAATAATAAACCCATGTGTCACATTGGCAGAGTTTTGATGAGTATATAAAACTGTATTGCAAATGACGAAGCGGAGGCTGTTCACATTCAATTTTTAATACAGGGTGTCACAAAAAATAAGGAGCGAAGCACAATATCTTGGGGACGGATTTGAAAACGCTCAAACACATAATTATTTCTTTACCCCAAAGGGGCAACCTTTTCTAGTGATTTTCAAATATTATTATATTTATTGTGTCATGGACGTAATTATATTGCAGTGATTGACATAGTTCTGGGGGCTCGTGATTATTATTAATATCTAAGTTTAGCTGTATCATGACAAATAAAATATTTAGCAGCAAACAATAACTTATTCTTTAGAGCTGCATTCGAGTCTACAACAAGAAAAGAATGTGATTCATGCAGGGGAATCCCTCATGACACCCAACACCAGTTTAATTTCCTGCAAATCCTACAACATGTCAAGCTGTGGAAAAATCGAGTAGTCGCAGCAAAGATCCTGAAGCGCCAGATGATGAAGTGAGAAATGAGATATCTTTTTCTAGTGACATCGCTGTCCTACTACAACAACATGATGTCGATATCGATTGATTCATTACAAAAGACGGTATTTGATGTAATATTTTAATGCCCCCTCCCCCGCCTCCCTCCCTGGAGCCTTCCTTGAAAATGTTCAATTTTTTTTTTAACGTCTCTTTAACATCTATTGGTCATTCAGGACCGGGGTTTCATGCTCCATTCGCTGGAAACTTGCAAACCAACTACCCACATTGACCTCATCAATTCTGGGCCGGAAAAATAGCCAGCATCACGAGGGCGCGAACCCTCGTGGACACTGGACACCCACATGGCACAACCTCGCTGGACGTTGCTTAACTTCAGTGATCTATCGGGAACTGGTGTATTCAACGTGTCATAGACGCTGGCTTGTCCAAAATTTGAAAACCACTAGAAAAAGTTTTCTATTAACAACTTTCATATAAAAAACTAAAAACCCGCATTGTTATCGTATATAATTTCGGATAGATATGAATCAGTTCATCAGACCGATAGATTTGAATCATTTCTATTGAAACAATTGGCGTAATATTTATCGGAACGATAAAAAAATTCGAACAAATAACAATAAAAGTGCCATAAATAACGATTCATTTCCCAACAGATCTAGAACAATAAAATGTCAAAACAGTGCGACTGAAAAACCCAAAGCAAAACAAAAGGATTTCGCTCGGCATTTTTATATTTAATTGCTCTCGTGGGAATACAGTTGGGGGTAATTTTTGTGTGTGAAAAGATAGAACTTGAAGTTGTGAAAAAGGGAGTGAGGAGACTCAAATTGGGGGAGGTTTTCTAATACCGTTAGACAGTGGCATACCAATTTGTGTGGAATAAGACGTACCATATACAGTGGCGTACACAAATGGAAATATTTCTGTTAATTCAATTTCGGGATGAATTTCTGTAAACTTATTGTGAACGTTAGTGAACTCCTCTTTTGACCCCAGTATACATCCTGAAATTCACTTGTATATGTGTATGTATTTGTTTGTCACGCGATGCAAGCCACAATTTTCATCTTAAAAATAAATCTTCCAAGGCACCCAAGTCGATGCCGGTCATAAAATGCGACCACAAAACGATATTTTTTTCAACATATTTTTTTGCTTAAATTGTACCATTTCGAAAATATTTTCTCAAATTTTAACTATGATTTTCATATGAGAATTTTACAAATAGGCCCTTTTTGCCCAGATCACTCAAATAGGCCTTTTTTTGCCAGGATTAACCACTTTATTTGCCACGAAGTGTTAGGGTGTTAGACGCGTGTATCCTAATAATAGGCAAGGGATATTATTCCATATGAATTATGGGAATTTTGTACAAAATTAAGTTCTATTTTATCTCGACATAAATACGTCACAATATATAAATCCTACCCCTTTCTCCCATCGAAATAAAATCCACCCCTCTCCATTTTCAATTTTATTACTATAAAACGCACCATACAGAAAGAATAGAGACAGTCTCAGGTGCGTAATATTTCGGATAATTTACGAGAATTCATTCTGATGGCGTTTGCAGATGACATCGCAGTGTGTCGATGATGAAAATGAAAGGGTTGATCGTACGTTTATGGGAGGCACAGGAAATACGATGGCGTTTGCAGATGACGTCGCAGTGTGTCGATGATGAAAATGAAAGGGTTGATCGTACGTTTATGGGAGTTCTTTTTGGAGGCACAGGAAATATGATGGCGTTTGCAGATGACGTCGCAGTGTGTCGATGATGAAAATGAAAGGGTTGATCGTACGTTTATGGGAGGCACAGGAAATATGATGGCGTTTGCAGATGACGTCGCAGTGTGTCAATGATGAAAATGAAAGGGTTGATCGTACGTTTATGGGAGTTCTTTTTGGAGGCACAGGAAATATGATGGAGTTTGCAGATGACGTCGCAGTGTGTCGATGATGAAAATAAAAGGGTTGATCGTACGTTTATGGGAGGCACAGGAAATATGATGGCGTTTGCAGATGACGTCGCAGTGTGTCGATGATGAAAATGAAAGGGTTGATCGTACGTTTATGGGAGTTCTTTTTGGAGGCACAGGAAATATGTAATTTATTTTTGTAATGTTACAGGTTTCAGCAACTGTTCGGTGTAGCAAGAGAGGTGTTCATGGTCGGTGGTTGTATAAGCTGCTGGAAAAGTTCTCTTACCTCTTCCCCGCTAAGATGGACAGTGGTTGCTACCTTAGGAAGGCATGGACATGATCAACCCAGTATAGTTTCTACTCCCATCTCACTGAAGGGGACCCCTGTTAGGTCCCTCATTTGTCTTTTTGATCAAATATACACGCGATGTTATTATAATAAACGAACTCATCGATTCACAGGTTATAGCTATGCGGTATGGTGGGTTTCGATGTGGTGTGGTCTGTTCTCCAGAACCAAATAAGGGGGGGGTGATAGAGACAATCTCCCCTCCCCCAGACCTGACTGAAGAAATTAAACGTCGATACACTTTTTTCAAATTTGGTGTTTATAAATACTACTGACTTTCTTGTCGATTCGATTATAATTTGGAGCGCCAATTGCCCCCCCCCCTCAACTGGAGACCTGTGTCCGCCCCTGAACGTCATATTTCCCTTTCAATTCTAATTTCATATTTTTAGGTATACATTGAATCCTAATTTCTCACTTTAATTTAAATTTCACTTTTCAATGTTCAGAAAAAACAGAATACTTATTTAACGAGCCACATATGACGTCATAATTTTCTACACAAGAGTTGTCTTCTTAGTTATCATGCTATGGACTCATACTCATCATCCCATTCAATAGATCTGCGTCTCGCATCATGCTATGGACTCATACTCATCATCCCATTCAATAGATCTGCGTCCTCGCATCATGCTATGGACTCATACTCATCATCCCATTCAATAGATTTAGATCTGCGTCTCGCATCATGCTATGGACTCATACTCATCATCCCGTCTCGCGTGCGTGCCTTCCTTTGTATCATTTATAAAGTCAACAGAACAACTTTGACTTTTTCATCATTAATCAAAAAGTTGCCCTCAAAGTTATTCGTTCAGACCATTTTATACAGGGCCTCATAATATAATTTTTATCACTTGATGGCATTCAGGCAGTCTGAGTAAAATATTATTATGCTTTATACAGGATGGGTAAATGCATGTGAGGTTAAGTGCAAAAATTGGGGATATTATCGTGTTTAAAGTTGGAATCACGAGAGGTATGACAGAAGAGACGTTTTGCTTACAAGTCCCGCAGCAGGAAAAGGAAGCACTTCCGGCTATGGTAATAAAGTGATTTATTTCCAAGTCAGACCTAGGAATACAGATTTGAAGTTTTTCGGAAACTGAAAGCAAGCGATATTTTTGGGGCAACTTTGTGTGCACCCAGCAGGAAAAAGAAGCTTGCTTTCTGGGGACCCTCTCATTCAAATCAGGAAATATCCATTCTTCAAAAAAGAGCTCTTTGCGCTGTCTATGGTCTTGAGGACATAGCTCATTGCAAAGAATATTTCATTGAAAAAAGAATAACATTATATGGTCAGGTAATATTAGATATGTGCTTCCTCATTCATAAAAACAAACATCTTTTACCTACAATGGCACATTCATACAATACGAGGAATGCAAAAGATTTAATACACTCCACGATTATCGATTTTTGGGGAATCAATTTTGGATAAAGGTATTAAAATAAATAATGCGAATAAAAAAACATGAATTACAAAGATTTTAAGTTGTACTTAAAAATCGTCTGTTAGAAATCCCTATAGCCTGCAGGAGTTCAACCACTAATCTATTTTTGCTCTCTTTTTCAGGTACCTACTAATAACAATTTCAGTTTTCTTTACAGGTTTTTTAAATTTTGCAGTTTATTCAAAAAAATTTATTCTATTTTTCTGTTTTGATTAACTTTTTTTTTATATATATTTATATTTTTGTTCCAACATAAAAATACTCTCCAATTTTGGTTCCCAAAAATAATAATAATATAGAAGAAGTCAGCTTCATTAGATGTGAGATGCAAGTGAGGATTTACTATGCCTGGAAAGCGTGCAGCTAATGAGAGTAGGCACATCAGATCAAAAGGTTGCCGCTTGATAGAATTAGGGAGAGCAATGAGAACCCTAAATAGAATTGGGCCAATTGGGAAAAGGTGAATTTAAACAGGAAGAAGAAGAGAAAAGCACACTTTTCGGACATGTGTCCATAAAGTGAAATATTCCTCAGAGTAGTCCAGATGATTTTAACATTTTAACGAACTTTTCAGACACGTGTCCATAAAGTGAAATATACCTAAGGAATATAACCTCGGAGTAGTCCAGATGATTTTAACAGACTTTCCGGACATGTGTCTATAAAGTGAAATATTCCTAAGGAATATAACCTCGGAGTAGTCCAGATGATTTTAACAGACTTTTCGGACATGTGTCCAGAAAGTGAAATATTCCTAAGGATTATAACCTCGGAGTAGTCCAGATGATTTTAACAGACTTTCCGGACATATGTCCATAAAGTGAAATATTCCTAAGGAATATAACCTCGGAGTAGTCCAGATGATTTTAACAGACTTTTCGGACATGTGTCCAGAAAGTGAAATATTCTTAAGGAATATAACCTCGGAGTAGTCCAGATGATTTTAACAGACTTTCCGGACATGTGTCTATAAAGTGAAATATTCCTAAGGAATATAACCTCGGAGTAGTCCAGATAATTTTAACAGACTTTCCGGACATGTGTCCATAAAGTGAAATGTTCCTAAGGAATATAACCTCGGAGTAGTCCAGATAATTTTAACAGACTTTTCTGAAATATGTCCATAAAGTGAAATATACCTAAGGAATATAACCTCGGGGTAGTCCAGATAATTTTAACAGACTTTTCTGAAATATGTCCATAAAGTGAAATATTCCTAAGGAATATAACCTCGGAGTAGTCCAGATAATTTTAACCCATCCCATATACACCACTCTGTATGAAGTCATATTATCTCCCCTAAAGTTAGAATACTTAAGCTTTTCATTGCTCATACAAAACTAAAAGCTCCATCATAAAATAAATTTGGAATCTTCCTTTGTAGCAATAAAAATTCTGCCGACTAGATAAGCAAGAGCGGAGGAGGGGGGAAGTCTACTATCAGAGTGTAAAGAAGGGGTAGGGGTCTACCATCGGTTGGAGGGGAGGGAAGAGCCGTAATGATAATATGTACAAAATAAAATGGAGTCGAAAGGAGAAGAAGAAAAAAATTCACCACAAAATATAAATTTAGTCTAATTCTGTATACAGCTTTCGCTCCCCCCCCCCCCCNCCCCCCCCCCCCTACACTTCGTATTCTCCCTATTAAATAAAGGAGACACATATTTGTTGGTCTTTTTTTAAACCGAAGTATTTACAATGTCGGTATGCGGGTGCGGTATGTAGAGGCTGTTCGCCAGAATGACCACTGTCATTGTTGGATAAACAATTTATGTGACCTTTAAGTTTATAAGCAACGACTAGGGCTTCCAATACCGCAAATACGGGATCCGCGCGTTTTTTGCGGGATTTGCAGTCTGCGGGATCCGCAAGCTCCAATCTCGCAAATCCCGCAATTTTTTTTTTTTTTAAAACATGACCTTAGGTATTTATTTTATCATTTTTATTTTCCTTATACTATAAAAAGGAAAGTACTGTGATGGGCTGAAATTTTCGATGTCGATTTTTTAATGCCAAACACGTTTTGGGGTCCCCAGAGCAATATTTCCCCAGTTTCAGCCACCCACGGACCCGTGGGTGTGTCTGTCTGTGAACAAAATATCTGAAGAACGGCAAGTGGTGGAAAGCTTTTGGTGGAAATCGACTGTACCGTTGGCGGTTTTATGCCGCTTTTTAGTGGTTTTCGCATATCCCGCTTAAAATGAGAACGGTGATAGATAGTTTCAGCTATTACCGTTTTTTTTTCATCATTTTTACTTTCCTTATCCTATAAAAAGGAAAGTACTGTAATGAGCTAAAATTGTCATACAAGAAATTGAAAAATACAACTTAGGTTGAATTGTAATATATTGTTGGCTGCTAATTAGAGTTTGAAGTCCACTTTTTGGCGGTTCCGCCTAAAACTAAATAAATAAACAAACAGACATTCACTTTTATATATATAGATACTTAAATTAGACAGTATAATTAAATAGACAGTACAATTATATAGACAGTATAATTAAATAGACAGTACAATTAAATAGACAGTATAATTAAATAGACAGTACAATTAAATAGACAGTATAATTAAATAGACAGTATAATTAAATACCTACTTTATATTCTGTGTAGGTATAGCTGAGTTAAAAAAGAAAATGTATATATCTTTGTGTTATTACGTCTCATTTTTTTTGGGCATCATAGCATTACAAGGTATTCTCAACAATCATTCCAATATCACTAAGACTAAGGCTAGACTTTAACAATTTCCTTATAATGCTACCACTTGTCGGTATTACCATAGCTACTCAAGGGTCCTTTCCATACAATTTTTCACTATCAGCTACCGTTTGGGCTGTGGTACTGTAACAGATAACCCCTCATACACACACACAAATTTCTGATTTATATATTAAGATTTATTAGAGAATTAAGAAAAATGAGAGATAAAAGAAAAGGAATAATAGATATAGGAAGGAATTAAAAAAAGATAAAAAAGAAACTGGAAGACAAGACAAAGTAAAATTGAAAGAGTGTTCATTTTAAAGGCTCCCAAGAGAGAAAGAAAGAAAAGAAGTCGTAACTTTCCCACGGAATAAGGAAAACAAAATACCGAACGAAAGTTTCTCTGACAAATGAGTTTTTTTGTAAATTTCGAAACACATTTTGTGAGGCTTTGCTTCCCCCGCCCATCAGACGTATATATTATATCAAACAACACGTGTCGTACATCACACATGACATGCAGGGCCAGATTAAAGATGTTCGGGCCTTTGGCACCTAACGTGTTAGATAGAAGTGTTTCTCTGACAAATTAGTTTTTTTGTAAATTTCGAAACACATTTTGTGAGGGGCTTTACTTCCCCCGCCCACCAGACGTATATATTATATCAAACAACACGCGTCTTACACACATGACATGCAGGGCCGGATTAAAGATGTGCGGACCTTTGGCACCTAACGTGTTAGATAGAAGTTTTTCTCTGACAAATGAGGTTTTTTTAAATATCGAAACACATTGTGTGGGGCTTTGCTTCCCCCGCCCATCAGACTTATATATTATATCAAACAACACACGTCCTATACACATGACATGCAGGGCCGGATTAAAGTTGTTCGGGCCTTTGGTACCTAACGTGTTAGATAGAAGCTTTTCTCTGACAAATGAGTTTTTTTGTAAATTTCGAAACGCATTGTATGGGACTTTGCTTCCCCCGCCCATCAGACTTATATATTATATCAAACAACACACGTCCTATACACATGACATGCAGGGCCGGATTAAAGTTGTTCGGGCCTTTGGTACCTAACGTGTTAGATAGAAGTTTTTCTCTGACAAATGAGTTTTTTTGTAAATTTCGAAACGCATTGTATGGGACTTTGCTTCCCCCGCCCATCAGACTTATATATTATATCAAACAACACACGTCCTATACACATGACATGCAGGGCCGGATTAAAGTTGTTCGGGCCTTTGGTACCTAACGTGTTAGATAGAAGTTTTTCTCTGACAAATGAGTTTTTTTGTAAATTTCGAAACGCATTGTACGGGACTTTGCTTCCCCCGCCCATCAGACTTATATATTATATCAAACAACACACGTCCTATACACATGACATGCAGGGCCGGATTAAAGTTGTTCGGGCCTTTGGTACCTTACGTGTTAGATAGAAGTTTTTCTCTGACAAATGAGTTTTTTTGTAAATTTCGAAACACATTGTATGGGACTTTGCTTCCCCCGATCATCAGACGTATATATTATATTAAAAACAACACGCGTCCTACACACATGACATGCAGGGCCGAATTAAAGTTGTTCGGGCCTTTGGCACCTAACGTGTTAGACAGAAGTGACTTAGAATGAGATACTGCCAAGACATCCACGATGTTATTAGGGACAAAATGTGGCATTTATCGTATTTCGGTACTTGATGAAGGTATAAGATTCTTCATACATTAGAAGTCAGAAAATTTCAAAACGGTCTGATTAAAATTGCCACAAAAAATAAGACAAGAAAAAATGAGGAAATGAATTGTGGAAAATTTCAAGTAGATTGGAAACCTTTTCTGGAACACAATAAGTGAACTTTTACATTAAAGTTCAAAATTAGGAGCTTCATACAGGATGTAACAAAAACAAACTTCTAGCTCTGGTCCATGATTATTTTTTTGAAAAAATCTTTCATTTAAATTAAAAAAATTGTGCTATCAAAAACCATAATATATCGACACATAAACGAGATTCGATCCTGGATCTCCACCATAACCGTTTTATTACTATCTCAAGATATGGCCCCCAAAAATAAAGGTGGAGGGGCAGTCATTCTGGGACACGGCCGTATATTCTGTACAAGAAAATAAGGCATAAGTAGCAGGGCCATTCCTTTGTTCCAACTGGCGAAAGGGCTGCTCAATCTAAATATACCACAGACCACCTCTACCTCGCTCACACAAGTGACGAGCCAAACTCTATTGTGACACAGACTAATAAGTTGCTAATCCAGGCCTGCCTCAACATATCAGGCGAGGCATACGATATTTTTTTTTTTTATTATTATTGACAGAAGCAACACAAATTGAATGCAACGTTTTTATTTTACTTTTTTTTATAACTTCGATTTTTATTTAATTTTAAAAAATTTATTGAACGTGGAATTGAATTACGACGTGAAATGATTGTTTGTAAAGTCGGGAAGTTTTCTCCATCTTCAACACTTACAGACCAGTCAATGAACTACCAAATAATGTCAGAAAAATTTAAAAAAAATATATATATATATATATACACGGAAATTTGCACTTGACTCATTTTCTCGGCAGACCAAGCGAACTCTGTAAAACTTTACAAATAGTTCGGCGCCCGCCACGGAACTCAAGCGAACCACTGCGCTGGTTCGTTTTTTGTTTTGCTAGAATGATACAACAACATTCGGGGCACAGTTCACCCTGAAACGCGAACTAGTTCGCGCGGTCAGTTCGCTTTCTGTGTTCTGCCTTAACTATCGAAATATTTCCGATAAACTTGCTAAATCAACTGAATCCCGAAGTTTAACTTTATTAGTTTCTTCTTGAACTGCGGAGTCTGTGATGAGAGAAATCCGGCTAAAAATATTAGAACTTATATAAAATACTTACATCTAACATTAAGGAAGTACCCAATTGACGAGTAATCCGTCAGAAGATGGCGGGCAGTACATTTATACCATCCACTGTGATCTCTTGAGATAGCACTGAAATTCAGAAACCCGTCGGGAGACTGTTCAACAGGAGGAATGTCGTTGTCTGAAACAGAAGAGTGAAAAAGTTATTGCTAAAATATGACACCGAAAAGGTCCTAAACGGACTGAGATGCACGCGGCGCAGCACACGCAATCCACGTTTTTTGGCGCAAGCCTCGTAACACACGAATTGTTTACCAGCGTATGCTGGACATAGCACACGCATGCCATTTTTGCATTGAAGATGGAAGATACCGATACCAACTCATCTGAATCCGATATGGAAATTGAGGAATTGGTTCTGTTATGACGCACTGGACGCAACATTTTGTCTTACAACAACAAAATGATGCGACAGTATATTTTCTTTTGAAACACACTGCAACAAATTCCGTGTCAGTTCTGAAAAGTTTTTCATTAGAGATCGGACGCATTGTCTTTTTTAATATAATATTTTAATTTTTCTAACGCATGATCTGACGGGAACTGGTGTATTCAACGTGGTATGATCGTTGGCTCTATTTGCATATGTGAACTAAGAAAATATCCGGAAAAATTCAAGAATTATTGCCGAATGACCGTAGAAAAATTTGGCAAACTTTTAAATCTGACAGAAGAGTCACCTCGAAATGTTGCAACCAAACTGTTGCAAGGTTCTCGGCAGAGCAGCATCGCCCTCTTGTTTCGCAACGTTGCGAGGCAATGTTGCAGTCAGTGGGATTTGATCTCATTTGATACTGCAGGAACAGCGGAGCATGAAATGTTGCGTCCAGTGGGAAAACAGCTTAATTCGACAAATTTCCAACCCCGCCAAGAAGTATCAAAAGCTGGGTACCCCCCATTCTAAATACATCCGATGTCGATATGTATTTTGCTTATTCACGAACACACTTCGGGTACACGGAATACTGCCGTGATAATATACGCCAAGTTTTATTGTTCTCACGCCATCTTGCCCCCCCCCTCCAGTTTAATCCTCTGAAAGGTAATTTATATTATCCAAGGAAGCATCAGAATTTGAGTAATTATCTTTTCTTGCATAATTAGTCTGCCAGCTTAAACTTTTGCAAAGGATCATTAAGCCTTTTCAAAAAGATTATCATTAAAATTCCTGCCTGCTCCTCCGCCATAAATTTTATCGATAGTTCTGCTTGATGGGGGTTGCTCTTTGATGATGCTTTTGTTTTAAAAAATACACCCGACAAAATAATATTTTTAAGGATTTTTTTTTAAAAAAAGTGATTGTCTACCGTACGCCGTTATGGGCACTTTTTCCACTTAACGTTGATCGATGAAATTTGGTATGCATGTCCAAATTGGGGTATTATTGTGTCCCGAAACTTTTGGCCACCGTCAGTCACATAATATTGGGTGCCATACTAAATTTTAAGTATGGAACCCTATACATGTGACTGAGGGACGGATTTTTCTATTCGATCCAATACGTATCTAGAAACGTAAAATATCAGATTTTGAGGGGGGGGGGAGTAGTTTTTTTTAGCCAGTCTGAAATTAATAATCCCATGTGTCACATTATAGCGGAGGGTTTTTTTTTCTAAAGATAGGGGATGATAGCCAATCTGTGGTTGATGTCAAAATTCAGGTTCATACCTTGGAAAAGACACTAGTTAGAAACGAATGTCAGTACCTACATATCTGAAGAAATGCAAGCGAGGAGGTATTTGCACCCGTCAACATGTCCCAAGGGATGCGGATCGTGATTTTAATGGAATTAAAGTGACTGGAAGGATATAAAGTTACGATTGGGATTATCGACAAAAAAAAAACTAAGTCTGTCTGAACCGACTCGTTTACTAACCTTGTCACCATAAAAATTCATTTTTACTACGGAACTGAGATAAAACTCCCTTTTATTGTGAACACAATGATTCTATTCCCACTCGCCCAGGAAGTACGGTCGAAAAGTGAATGACCCTGTATTGCTCCTCGTATTCTTGATGAACGGTTCATAAAACATCAAGAAGAAATATCTCCTTAGTTACTCACTATCTTCAAGATAGTTGGAGGGGGGACTGTCAGAGCGTCTCGAAATTCTAGATCCATAAGCAAAGATGTCGCGAGAAAAAAGTTAAGAACCACTGCTGTCCAGTATTCCTCTAAAGAACATAATTTAATATTTTTCAATTTTAAGTAAAACTACAAGAATGTTTCCAGACAAATAAATGATATCAGAGAAAAGGCAAACGTCCAAGAACATAATATTAACAATTTTCCAGAAAAAAAGCAAACAACGAGCACAAACGAGAAAGCTATTGACGTCTGGAGGAAAATCAAAAGAGAAGAATATGAGAAGCAAACAATTTGATCATCAGAATAACAAAAGAAAATGTTAAAATGAGAAGAAATAGGCAGGTGGTGTGATGGTGAGGAAGCACGAGGTACACGAGGCAGTAAAGAAGAAGAACTAGAAGAAGAGGCAGTAAAGAAGAAGAACTAGGAGAAGAAAGAGAGAAGAATATGAGAAGCAAACAATTTGATCATCAGCATAACAAAAGAAAATGTTAAAATGAGAAGGAATAGGCAGGTGGTGTGATGGTGAGGAAGCACGAGGTACACGAGGCAGTAAAGAACAAGAACTAGGAGAAGAAAGTCATTTTTATGCCATGAACGGCAAAATAAGCTTTTGGTGGAAATCGAATATACCGTTGGCCGTTTTATGTCTCTTTTTATCGGTTTTCGCATATCCTGCTTAAAATGAGAACGGTATGTTTTGTTTTTATTTATTTTAAAAAATAATATTTTTTAACACGTATAATTAACATGTTATTCAAAGATCTCCAATAGTATGACGAGGGTGCGAATCTATGTAAAAGCTCGCTGGACCTTGTAAATTCAACGTAACATAAACGCTGGTAACGATAATTCAAGCAAGATGGTTCTGTCAAAACAAGAAACAGGCGAAGAATGGAAGCGAGATGAAGAAAGTTAATACCTTATTGTTTTATATTTAGAAATAAAAATGGCGTATCCAATAAAATATATGAAAAATGTCAGGCCAGGTCGAGAAGAAAATGGACAGTCATAAAAATAATGGTCCGCAAGAGAGTTATCACCAATTTCCTCCCACCTAATTTATGATGTTTTCTTGTTGTGGTCCTAACAGATAATAGCAGTACCGATGAACAGTTAGATAAAAGAGGCAGACCATAAAAGCATTTAGGAAAGAAATCAATTTGATTTATCGAGGTGTGATGCAACACCCGGCTTGTACCAGGAAGGTAGCGGGTTCGAATCCTGTGGTCGGGTCGAAAATTTGAAAATGTTTTTTTCGATTTTTCTGCTTTATCTTGTTTTGTTTGGGGGTGACTCAGGGTCAATGGTCTTAACAACTCGGCCGCGGAATCCGCGGATATTGGCTATGTGGTGTCCCAAAATTAATTCTTGTCTCCTTCTTGTGCACTCAAACCAGAAACTTGACGTCTCCGAGGCAGAGCAATCATCACATTCGGCTTGCACAAAGGTTCGAATCCTGGTCGGGTCGAAAAGTTGAAAAAGTTCAAATATTCCACTTGGTCTTGTTTGTGTTTGAGGGTAATTCAGCCTCCTGAGGACAATTGAGTAGCTCTGGTGATAGCGACAAGTGGCATAGCATTATGAGGTAATTGTTAAGTATAAAGCTATTGGAGTGATTGTTAAAAAAACCCTTGTAATGTCATTTTATGTTACACATATACACATCCTTGTCTAGGCGAAATATGCGACATTTTAGAAATAATAAAAATCAAGAGAATGGTCGATTTGATTTAAGAGCGGCTTTGTAAATGCACCTCTTTTTGCATTCCATGTTTTTTTTCTGTCATCAATAACAGCTACTCTGCTATCCTCACAAGACATCCCGATAAAACCAGCGATACGTAGAACCCCGGGAGAGCTCCCATACCAACCATAACAACGACTTAACTTCAGCGATCTAACGGGATCTGGTGTACTCAACATGGTTAATTGTTGACAATGAATATTCGTATGTAGAACTTAATGAACACTCTGAACATACAGCCTAGTGGACATTTTATGCAGGAAGATTAAATTTGGGTTTTTAGCTAAAGTTAAACTACGGGTTTGTAGTTGAAAAACAAAATTCATCTTGAACTGATCCTGCAGATCAACCCAGAAGGATTCATCGAGACCAATAAGGCATGTAATCCTCTTTGGTCATCAGAATATTCTTCTTCTATCTCTAACATATTTCCAGATAACTGACTATTCTGTTTACAATGATGGTGGTGGATGGGTTGGGTAGCATATTATGTTTCTCGTATACTCTGGGACGCCGGACTAGATGTTGCGACTCTGGCCCCTTCCATGTCCTCCAATGATGGTAAATATCTCAAATTCATGAGGATAAAATTCCATGGGTTGGCTGGGTTTGAACTCAAACCCTACTGTTTACCAGTCAGAGCGTCTTATCACTACACCACCAACGGCTATGTTCACATGATCGCGCAGGATCATATGAACAAATCGATACAAGTTTGTAGAACTAGTACCGCGCGGTCATGTAGACAATATGCACTATGTAGATAGATCTTGTGCCGCGCGGTTCGTCGCGGTACCGCGCGGTCATGTAAACATAGCCTTAAGGCCCATGGCCCCTTCAGAATGTTCCGTCTCTGCTTATTAGAATAACAATATGGCTTTGCAGATGATCAATATAAAAATATTTAGGAAAGAAAAAGAAATTCCAGTGATAATAATACAAAAGACCAGATTGGAGGAAGAGGTGAATTGGTGCACAGATAGACGGGGGAATAATTTAAAATGAAAATGAGAGTGTAATGACTGAGGAGAGAGGAAAGAAAGTCGATAAGGCTTGAGGGTATTTTTATTTTTAAAAAAGAAAGCTCTGCTGCCATTTTATGTAACATTTCTTATACAGGGTGTCTACCAAATCGTCAAAATGAAATTCCCTGACTTTTCCAGATTTTCCAGCGTACTTTTTCAAGATTTTGTCTCCCCTATCTGACTTCAAAAAACACAATATTGGGGCCCAGAGACCCCAAAAATTATACAGAAAATTTTCTTCATACCCTAAACATGTATACCAAAATTTTAGAGGAAAACGATAATATGCGCCGCAGGCGAAATTTTTCAGGAAAAGCATGTTCACGCATAAAATTGGCCATTGAGATAAAAAAAAAACTCAATTTGAAAAATTCCCTGACAATTCCAGGTATTTCAGGATTTCTAGTCTGGTAGACACCCTGTTATAGCAGAACTTATAAAGAAATGCGTGTTGATAGATTTAGGCAGCAGATTATAAGTAGGCAAGGACAGTAAGTGATTCGCACCAAAGAGAAAGGGTTTCAGTCCAAAATTTCCGAGTGATTATATTTTGTGTTGTGTTTTACATAAAATCGAAATATTTAGTGTAAGCAGTTTTGTTATTTTTTTACATTTAGTTATATTTTAATTATTCTGTTAGCATGTCAACTTACAGAGTAAATCAGTTTTGATTTCCCAAAGTCCCTTTTCTCTTTTTCAGATTTTTCTTTTTTTAATGCGTTATAAAAGCATGGTTCTATTTTTCAGAAGATAGATAATTTAGATGTCTACTATGTTGAATAAAACTTCGCCTCCAATATGCCAATGTGGTGCTATTTTGTCTGTCCAGCATATCCTGCACTGTCCATCTCTTTCGGGTGCCATGACCACTGTCCTCGCCCCTTCGTCCTTGTTATATGATCCTTTGGTGTTGGACTCTCTTGCGGTCTACATTAAACGGGTAGACTGCTTTAGACTCCTGTGAATCAGGGATTCGGCGCGAACGACCTCGTAGTTAAAGCGCCGTAATTGTCAAAAAAAAAAAAAAAGTCTACTAATTAAAACATGGATGGCACGGTATATACAAGAGTTCCCTATAGTTAATAAACGTGTACTTTAGTCGAATTTTATTTATTTGAATAAAGGATTATTCAGGTTTCCTTCGCATTTTATTTCGTGAAGAATTTTGGAAGCAAGATTGTGAAAAACAGCTGATTATTCCTTTTTTTATTTACCAATTTGGCTACTAGAGGGAGCGTTCTCACCTCAAAAGATGGGTCTTAAACAGGGGAGGGGTGTCTGGCAACCCTTCTCAAAAAATTTAGATTTTTTTTTTTTTTTTTTAAATAACTTTCTTTATTAACCGTCATGGATCCATTTTGGACGGTTGTACATACGAAATACAGGCATGGTAGTAAAAACGTCTCCTAACCACTCTAATTGGGTTAAAATTGGTAACAAAAATTGGCCAGACACACCTCCCCGGTTTCAGAACCCTCAGTGTGACAGAAATGAGGTTAGACTTTACAAAACTAAACAGAGGTAAAAATTTCAAAACAAAAAATATTAATCCGAACAGCCAATCAGAATGTGAATAAAAGTGAAGAACAAAATGGCGGATTTGTGAATCAATAAATAGTTGGGTCACAATTCTTCATTTTCGCCATCTTGCTTCCAAATTAATCACGAAATAAAATGCGAAAGAAACCTGAATAATCCATTATTCCAATAAATAAAATTCGGTTTTTGTGGGTTGTGAGTACCCGGCTCAACAACCAATTCTGGTTGAAGTCAATGTGGGTAGCACCTTTGAAAGTTTCCAACAAATAGAGACGTTTTAACGTTCCCTAAAAAGTGTTCTCCTAAATTATCACAATTTCTTCATCAACATATTTATATTATTCCTCGCCTAACGACGTTTCAACTCATTTTCTCTTTCACTGTCATTAGTGATTTAAACACTTCCCCATTCACTCCTCCTCTGTCACCATCTGCTGTTATCTTGTCTTCTTCTGCTCCAACATCGTTCCATCTGTCTTCCTCCAATTCTTCTATCACCTATCATTAGAGATTCAAGTACATCACATCTTCCTCCTTCACAACACTAATATCTCTTTCATTTATTTCCTCTCTCTTTTTCACATATAGCCCAGTTGATAAACTAACAAAAAAATGAAAAGAACAATATATAGAGTTCCGGAATTTTTTCTAAAATGTTTCTTGCACCTCCTTTAAAAATTATCCGAAAACCCCATTTGTGAGGGGTTGGCACCCGACTGCCAATTTTAATTTAATTCCTTAACAAAATCATTAGGTAAATCATTAGGTACTTATAATTTCGTAAACCATGAACTTTAGGTTCACCAAATAGACAAATAGAAAGAAAACTAAATGCTAAACTGCTACAAAATATTCCTCAATTTTTTTTGTGGTTTTAACCGATTACGAGGATTTAATTTGGGGGCTGGAAAAATCATGGTGTCTATGATATTGTGATCTTTTCCCATTTTATGTTCAAACTCTCAATCTTAATGACGTCTCTAAGGCTTCCGACCAAATTTATTATGGGTATTTTTTAAGCTGCTCGATCTAAACTAGCCTCATCTCGGAAAAAAATAATCTTCAACACGTATATATGTTTCCGAGAATAACATTGCACAAACCTTTCTGCCATTATTGGATGAATTTAATCTACAGAAGTTTACCTTTTTTTTTCAAACCCTTCATTGAGTGAGCTATTTTTTTTTTTCTCTCTCTCTCTCTCTCTCTCTCTCTCAGTCTTTTATAAAATCTTCTTCGTTTACTTGTGTTATCATTAGCACCTCTCTCTCTTTCCTCATTGTCAGTGCCATCAACCAATTTACTTCTTTTCTATTTTTAGTATCATGTAGTACAGGGTAAGTAGCTAGCAGATAGTAAGCACCTGTCATTTAATCGGCACTATCGGCAGTAAACTTCGGAGGATGAATCAACCAATTTACTTCTTTTCTATTTTTAGTATCATGTACAGGGTAAGTAGCTGGCAGATGGTAAGCACCTGTCATCTAATCGGCAGTAAACTTCGGAGGATGAATTTGTCCAACTCGTAGTTGAACATTACTACACAAAATGTCCATGAAGCTGAAGTGTAAAAATTTAACGATTGGTAATTTCGGAGCTCTAAGAATGCATATGATTTTATAAAACGTCTTATAAAAAATTTGTTTGATGGATAATTTTAAATATTTTTTAATTTTCGTCTTGTGACTTTTTCAAAATGCATACACATGGAAAGAAAAAAAATATATCTAAAGTTAGATATTTAAAATATCCCTCAAACAAAAACAAAAAAGAAAAGTCGTATTTTTTTTTCCATAAAACTTACAAAAAGTGGATTAAAGGTCGTACTCAATCGTGGATTTTTTTTAAAAAATCTAGTATAAACATCACATCACTTTCCTTATCTAGAAAAAGAATAGTTTTGTAATGCCTGAAATTTTTGATGAGGAGTTTTCCTTGCTAAAATAGGTTTCAGCCATTCCTCCATATGTAAAAATGCTGTCTCTCATAAAAGCATAGAATTTGTCGCGGTCCTGATCAAGTCTCTGGCACCTGCCGTTTTCTTTCGAGGCAGGACTCGTGTAACCCGTCAACGATGGATAGGGCACTTTGAAAACCGTCGTACATCCTGTATTAGTGAGCAACTTAAATAAGAATTGAAAGTAATGTGTTTTATGTGTGATTTTGCTTAATGACTTAATTAGGAAATTAGGTACCTACTTCAACTACTTACTGATGATACTATCCACTTTAAGTAATCTTAAGTGAAATTGTTTTTATTATTTACAGTAACCTCTTTTTAAAGGATGACCTAATTAGAAAACTTTCCCTCGAGTGGGTAATTGCGTTATACAAGTCAAGATAAATGAGTTCAAGAACATGTAGCAATGTTGAGTAAAGTTGAAACATTGGAAGAAAGTAATCACACGCGCTCTTGATTTTCAGGAAAAAGCACGCGGAGCAGCATTTTGTGGCCTCAAATATTGATTGATAATGGTTTGGTATTGTATTGGTAAGACGCTCTGACTGGTAAACAGGAGGGCGTGAGTTCAAACTCAGCCAAACCTTGGAATTTTATCCTCATGAATTTAAGGTATTTTCAATAATAGTACCCAAAAAACTGCGAATGTAAGGAAACTCTACAATTGTATATCGGCAGTGTAAATATGAACTATTATTAATAGACTGTGCTCAGTGCTCAATTCTTCTTAAATTGAGTTGAAATTTTGTATACTGAATGATAATTCGGTTTTCTAGAAATTTATTAAATCAAAACGAGAAAATCCATTACCAAATTAATAATAATATAATTTCGGAACTGGAAAGAGATGGTTACAATGCCAGGAAAGGGTACAGCTAACGAGTTTAGGCATACCGCACAGAAGGTTGTGGAATGGCGAGAAAAACTCCACAACTCCACATAGAAAAAAGAAGAATATCCTAGGAATAGTATATTTCTGCAATTACTCCTCTGATTTCTGATTCTGAATCCTAAATTCATCAAAGGAACAGATCATGTGTTCTTCGTTGTGATATCCTCATTCCATTTATTTTTAAAGTGAGGTTAAAGAAGAATATCCTAGGAATAGTATATTTCTGCAATTACTCCCCTGATTTCTGATTCTGAATCCTAAATTCATCAAAGAAGTAGATCATGTGTTCTTCGTTGTAATATCCTCATTCCATTTATTTTTAAAGTGAGGTTAAAGAAGAATATCCTAGGAATAGCATATTTCTGCAAGTACTCCTCTGATTTCTGATTCAGAATCCTAAATTCATCAAAGGAGCAGATCATGTGTTCTTCGTTGTAATATCCTAGGAATAGTATATTTCTGCAAGTACTCCTCTGATTTCTGATTCTGAATCCTAAATTCATCAAAGGAGCAGATCATGTGTTGTTTGTTGTAATATCCTTATTCCAATTATTTCTCAAAATTATGAAATCTTCCGCAAAATTTCCATATTCATAACAAAGTACACATATTATGGGAGTAAATTATTATGCATTCCTGCATTATTTATAAGGTTTTTGAATTTTAAATTTTTAGTTGAAAGAAAAGTTTGTTCGGGAAACAGATTATGAAGAATAAGATGAACCATTTCAAGATTTAACCATCTCATTCACCGCCATAGACTCGGCGGGGCCTATTCTCGAGGTAGACACGCCTTTCCCCAAAACTCAGCGCTCTGCCATCAGATAGGTCAAAATCAGATCTGTTAGTATTTTGATATTTCACTTATTATTTTTTACAGACGAGATGGCGCGAAACAGATCATCAGATGTAGACAGATCCCACAACTATCTGACACATTGGTTTATTGAGCGGAGCGAAGCGTACCTTTATACTCCCTACAAAACGGCAAACTTTTGTGAACTTACCACTACGAAACTACTCTACCGATTGTCAACAATTTTTTCCCCATATTCTGCATATACCCAAGGGTGTATATATCCATTTTCAGATAGATATTTTGAAATCGGCCGATTTTTTTTGTCCGATTTTCCGATTTTTATAACCAAATTCAGCAATTTGTTTTTTGGGTCGTAGAATTCAAATTTTGGGTCATAAATGTTCCAGGACGCCCTGGTGCGCAGAACCGGCTATCGTGAGAACGATGGCCGTTTTTCTTCTGCTCTAAAGAAGTCGAAGCAGTCAGTGCTAGGGAGAACCTCGGCTTTATCAAGGGATTAGATCCAGATTATCAAAGGTGAAAGTCAAAAAGGAACTATTATAGGTTGCAGTGAAAGTGAAAAAAGACTTTTATATCTCGTAGCCGTTCGAAAAAGTGTCCTTATTGGGTTACATTCATACCAACAAAGGGTTAATCCGAGGAAAAGTGGAAAAGGATAAGACGGTATGTGTGTAGCTGAGGGAGATAGACATAAAATATTGACGATAGAAAATGTTTTAGATGCTTTTAATGTGTTGAAAGTTATCTGGAGAGAGAGGGAAGAGATTTTTCTTTTGAAGTATGAGGTGATGGGAAAATTGAAAGCTCATGTATCATGCTTGCTGTATGCTGTACAACTTGATACATGAGCTTTCGATTAGCATCCCATGTGTGTGAGTTTTTGATAACTTTGGAACAGCTATAAAACTTTGTAAGAACAATATTTATTTCAAGAAAATCTGGAAATCTCCAGAAATTGAGAAATCTCCAGAAAGTGGGAGGACTATTATAGTTTCTGAACTTGTAGGAAGTTAAGATAGGTTGGTGGTGTAGTGGTGTGACGCTCAGACTGGGCTGGGATACAAACTCAGACAACCCATGGAAATTTATCCTAATGAATTTGAGATATTTACCTCTATTGGAGGAAGGGGACGAGATTCTCGACATCTAGTCAGGCGTTCTCAGGGTAGCATCGTATGCTACCTAACTTCAACTAATACTTACGAAAAGTAAGTATTAGTTGAAGTCTTATGTATTAACTCGATTTTTATGATTGAGGTGAAGCAGACGCTGATTTCAAGCCTTGTTCTCACAACGCGTGTCTCGACGAGTCTCTTCCGAAGTTCGAAAAACTCGCGCTGCTTGGTGGTCTCTTCATATTTGCTTTGACTTGTCATACAATTGAGGTGAAACAGACGCTGATCTAGGGACTTTTTTCTCCAAAACGCATCTTAGCAAACGTAATAGGACTTCTTACTGCTGCCGAGACTCAACTCTGACAGTATGATTTCATTTGTTTATGTCCCTGGCCTTGATCCCCTCTTAGCAAAGCAAATATCATAGGTCTTTATACTGCTGCCGACACTCTATTCTGGCAGCATGATTTATGTGTTTATGTTCTTGTATACGTTCGTACAGACATCGTGCCTGGGTATGCCTGTTTTACTGATACTTGGGATCAACTTTTGATTAGGTTTACTAGGATTTGCATGGGGAGCTAAGCTCACCTCTAACAATATACATAATTATCTTAGATTGCAGGGTCTTCTCTTCCTCAAGGCTCAACAATTTTGGACACAAATTTTTATAATTTCAAACAGGAGCCCAATTAGACAGCCATCAGGAGTCCTAGAATAACACATCAAATGCTCAATTTTCAAATACACTGCAATATTTCTACTTAGTCGGCTTTTACGTACCAAGTGCACGTGACCGTTTTTTCCGATCAAATATTCCAATGGAAACATCCCCCTGTTTGTTTTGACTATGAAACAAATTATTTCAATTGGATTATTCCAAATACTGTCTTTTAATGAAATCTTTAGTACCAGGATCAATATCAATTAAACATTATAAAACTATAAATGCATATCACAATAAAATAATTTAGTCCGAAACAGGAGTGATTCTTTTGGGACTGTAATCCTCTTTGTTAGGTCTGAAAACATGCAGTGAAAAATAACAACCACTAAACAAAGATTTCGGCGTGCATTGCACATTAAAGATAAAATTCTAAATACTGTGCCCAATGCCCAACCTCTAAAATTATCACATTTAGAACAAAAGTGGATATTTCTATAAATAGAATGCCACTTAATAAATGACAACAAAGTACTATATCATTTTGTTTCGAAAATGAGTCAATGGGGATTTTAAGATTTGTGCAGCATTTTGTTGTAAACGCTTCTCTATGTTGTGTGTTGAGGGTTGGCGAAGAGAAGAGAGGTATAAAGTCTCTTATCTGTCTGTCTGTGTGTCAAGAACTCAAGGGATACAAAGATTGTATGATTTAGAACTAAAATTCCTCTTTAAATAGAATTAGCTATATGAAAAGAAAGGAATGTGCTAGAGTGATAACAATAATAGAGAAATTTTTGACAACAAAGTTATTTTAATGTAGAATCTTCACGGGCCGAACCAAACCAAACCGGAGTTGCTAGCACCAGGTGGTGATAGAGAGATTGGACTTTGCACGAGGAAAGCCCAGAAGAAATTTAATAATGATGATTAAAAAGATCTGGTGTGAACATTACACGACTTTCCTTGTTTATCAGAAGAAAGTATTGTAATGGGCTGAAATTTTCAATGTCGAGTTTTCAATACCTAACCACGTTTGTATTGAAAACCGCTAATGGTATATTCGATTTCCATGACATGGAACTGACATACATACCAAATTTCAAGTCTCTTAATTATATCTCAGTCGATTGAAGAATGCTCGTAATGAACCCAATCATCATCATTGCCAGTTATTGACTGCAGCTCTAAAGATGGTTATTGACTGCAGATCTAAATGTGTTTCTGTCCGTTGCTGAACATTTAAATTGCTCGATGTTTTCTAAACCAAGCCACTCCAACACATCTGCTGTCCACACACTTATTGGACTTCTTCTATTTCTTGGTACTTCTAAATCTCCCCCAGTATGATTTCTTTTAGGAGTAAATTGTTTTCCTGATTTTCATACTGTTTAGTTTAGCAGTTCAAACTGGGTTGTGTTGACATAGGTAGTAGTTACAAAAGGTTTTAGTGATTTTGTCCTCCCGTGATGACAGTGATTTTATCCTCCTGTTCTATTAGTGATTTTGTCCTCCTATGATGTTAGTGATTTTGTCCTCCCGTGATGTCAGTGATTTTATCCTCCCGTTATGTTAGTGATTTTATCTTCCCATGATGTTAGTAAATTAGTCCCCCCGTGATATTTTTAACATTCTTTTTGTGGTTGAAGGGGTTGTACACACTACACAGAATTGAATGACGCGGAATATAGTTTTTAATTAACCTACCCTCTCTTCAACCAGGACAGTTGATGCATGATTTTTGATAATATCCTACCCGAGGTAGCCCTGTCTAGATCGGGAGTTCAATACCCTATCACACCATCACCTGAATTTGTGACAGTACTCCATTCCAGGAGGAGAAGATTGACTTTAGGACAAAAATTCTAGTCATCAAAACTAGAGAAAGGAAGTAGTATCTTCAAAACCATACGGAGGATCAGTACTGAATATTCATAGACTTAGCAACAGAACAGGAATCTGTAATCGCCATGGCACTAGGTTAGACTCCAAGTAATATGGTAGATGAAGTAAGAATAGTAAACTTTTATGAAAAAGCAAGCAAGAACCAAACGGAAATAAAATTAAATTTAGGAACTACTGAGCTATAATAAAAGAAGAATAGAAAAGAAATCTGTTGAAGACACAATTCAACAATGAGACATTTTGGAGGAGGAAGAACAGAGAATGAAAGCTTGGAGAATGAATAGTCAACAATGTGAAGTACAAGGGAAGGAAACAAAGAGAGAGAAGCTTTGGAGAAGGAATAGAATAGAGGAAAAGGTAAATGAAGTAATGATGGTGATGAGGGAAAAACAAAATCCAGTTACGCAAGTTAATGAATAAAATGAAATTCCAAGAAATCAAGAAATACAGTTGCACGAGTTGCATTTTATTTGAATGGAGCATTATTAATGAGGTAGCTTATATAATAAATACGCCGTATATCTTCACTTGACTGTAAAAATAATAAAGATGTTGATTAAAGCTGACTAGTGACTAGTTTCGTGCTGTCCTGAGCACATCATCAGAGCTTGGTTGACCGAAGACTGACTGAAGATATACCAATTTAACACAATTAGAGCATTATTATTATGTAGTCTAGTCATCTAAGACATAAAAAAGGCAAAGGTAGAAAAAATGGCGTAGTTCTGATTTTTTAATATGTTGTTGCGATACATGAGAGCAGTATAAAACCATGTTTGCTATTTCGAAAGACTTGTGCTCGCTGCGTGGCGGTCGAAAACTTTCGATTTTTTCGGACTTTTTCAGATTTTCGAAAAAATCTGAAAACCGTAAATAACTTTTGCCACAATTTGAGTCCAATCGCGAGATATAGCATTTCAAAAATTGTCATTTTCTTGAAAAAAAGACAATATTTCACTTTAAGCCACATTTTGTGTTAAATATCTGCTCCAATATATGTAGTTAATTTAGTTATCTGTCATTTAAGCCAATAAGAGAGGATTTGGGCCCAGTGGTATTCTATTTTTTTACACCAGGTCAATCATCTAATATATGTGACATTACCCAAAACAAGGTAGTTCTGAAATTCGCGTATGTTGTTATTATACATGCGATTAGTGTAAAACCACTTTGCCTATTTCGAAAAAACTGTGCTCGCTGCGTAATGGTCGGAAACTTTCGATTTTTTGGATTTTTTTTCAGTTTTCGAAAATCTCGGAAACTGTGAGTCGCAATAAAATAATTACTCCAGTTTGTTTTAGAGTAAATAAGATTTGCCAAAAATTGAGGCCAATTTCAGCTTCCTGGCCTTAATAGATCCCAAGATATAACACTTTGACTATTGTCGATTTTTGTTGAAAAGAAATAAAAAAAATCACTTTTAATCAACTTTTGACATCATTATGCTCCCAATACCTACTCATTATACGGGGAAGTCATTTTTTTCATAGACTTGTGTTCCCAATCTATATGGATTCCTCCAGAAGTGTGCCCATGAACTACCCCGTATACATGAGAAGTAGGATAAAGCCAAGAAAGACACTTGCCTTGATTGATGTGAAGATCATAGACTTGTGTTCCCAATCTATATGGATTCCTCCAAGAGTGTGCCCATGAACTACCCTGTATACATGAGAAGTAGGATAAAGCCAAGGAAGACACTTGCCTTGATTGATGTGAAGATCATAGACTTGTGTTCCCAATCTATATGGATTCCTCCAAGAGTGTGCCCATGAACTACCCTGTATACAAGAGAAGTAGGATAAAGCCAAGGAAGACACTTGCCTTGATTGATGTGAAGATCATGGACTTGTGTTCCCAATCTATATAGATTCATCGAAGAGTGTGCGCATGAACTACCCTGTATACATTAGAAGTAGGATAAAGCCAAGGAAGACACTTGCCTTGATTGATGTGAAGATCGTAGACTTGTGTTCCCAATCTATATGGATTCCTCCAAGAGTGTGCCCCTGAATTACCCTTTATACATGAGAAGTAGTATAAAGCCAAGGAAGACACTTGCCTTGATTGATGTGAAGATCATAGACTTGTGTTCCCAATCTAATTTTCAAGTCTATTTTACAATCCAATTTATTTTCCCAGGCTGTGTCTCAATAATGTCACTTCCATGTAAGAGGAAAATCATTCTTTGATGTATTTTGCACCTCTACCTCGCCCTACTGATTTTACCTCGCGTTGTTTTGATAGCAAGGATGTCAAATGAAGGAAATTGAGAGGAAGTTATACTATGAAACAGGATCCGTCAAAGATTCTCTAGGGACAACATTTCCCAAAAGATTTCATCATTCCTCATTATCATCATCAGTCACTGTGCTTTGGATATTTCAGGGCCCACTTAGCATCGCGAGGACAATGACATGCTAGTCTAGGTAGATAAAATTGCGACCTGGTGCCCAGCATTGTAGCTAAAGTTGAAAAACATGGACAATGACATGCTAGTCTAGGTAGATAAAATTGCGACCTGGTGCCCAGCATTCTAGCTAAAGTTGAAAAATTCAAACTAATTGGATAATGATACATATTGGAAAAATGCTAGATAGCACCATAGTTGTGACGAAATAACACAAAAAGAAACAGCATTCAACCCGGTAAGAGGAACTACTCAGTCCAATTTCTTAATTTCATTCATATTGCTGCGCAACAAAAGTTACAGTTTCATGAGATACAACAATTTAAAATTATAAATTAATACCACGGAGAGACGCGGCCGTTCAGTACGCACAGCTCTGTAAAATCGGAGTATGTCCAAATGTTCGACCAAGCTTGCTGTTTGGTCTTGATGAGTGGGCAAGACGATTACTTAAAATCATTTAATGATCATTCACACTAAGCAGTGACAGTATCGTGACCGACAAGAAATGCATGACAAAACTAAAAATATTCTTCCAGACAGCAGACAGTTGAAGGAACATGTTAATACTAGAACGGCACGTGTCGTGACAGTGCGTCACACACATCACTGTAAGCTCAAGGTCGGCGGGAGTCGGGAATAATTTGCCGACACTGTCCAGTGTGATTGCTTCCTCATCACATTCAAATATTTAAGATAATAATTTTAAAATATTTTTTCTAATTTATACAAATTGGCAATTTTGGTGGGATCGCAAGTAATCTATGTTAAATGCTGATGCAGCATCATGTCAGGTCTTATCCGACTTATAAGACAAGAATTGTTCGCCCTCTCTCACTCCTTCTCACCTCCCTCTCAACATTCTGGGGACAGATTTTCCTCATGATTCAATTTTCGTTCAATCCCCAAGTTTGGCCGAAGACCCTCTCAAAATGTTCGTTTCGTTTATTATGTTTAAACTTTACTTAGAAACTAATCAAAACAAAAAAACATTTTTCAAAACAAGAAGGGACGACGCCCAATCAAACTTTAATCATTTTTCAGAAGGGGACTTCAGATTGAAGCATTTGATGAACGGCAGATAACAGAAACTTGAGACAAGATAAATTCCGTTGGGGAAACTTTCCACTTTGAAGAGGATGAACAATGCGAGCGATATTATCAACGTGGTTTGCGTAAGTACTTCCTAGGAAGTGCCTTTGATTTTTCGACTCAAATGATATAATGTGCTAAATTTTCCTGCGCTATTATCAACGTGATTTGCGTAAGTACTTCCAAGAAAGCGCCTTTGATTTTTCGAAAACAGAAAGCGGGGCAACTTTTGGCGGTCTTAAATGATATACTGTGCTCAATTTTCCTGCGATATTATCAACGTGATTTGCGTAAGTACTTCCTAGAAAGCGCCTTGATTTTTCGAAAAGAGAAAGCGGGCAACTTTTGGCGACCTCAAATGATATACTGTGCTCAATTTTCCTGCGATATTATCAACGTGATTTGCGTAAGTACTTCCTAGAAAGCGGCTTTGATTTTTCGAAAAGAGAAAGCGGGCAACTTTTGGCGACCTCAAATGATATAATGTGCTCAATTTTCCTGCGATATTATCAACGTGATTTGCGTAAGTACTTCCTAGAAAGCGCCTTTGATTTTTCGAAAAGAGAATGCGGGCAGCTTTCGGTGGTCCCAAATGATATACTGTGCTCAATTTTACTTATATTGAGTTGAAATCTTGTACATTGAAGAATAAGATTTGAAACATCAGTTAGACTGAAGCGTAGTGCATAGTATCCTTTCGGACCATACCTAGAACCATAATTCAGGGTCTTTAAGCCTGCAACACCCACTCTCATCATCTGGCCCACCAGCGGGCTTGTCTTACAGGTATAATCCTTTTACACTTTACAGAAGGATACAGAAAAATGCTGCCGGGCATAACCTGTCACCCAAATGACTTAATCTTTATTCTGCATAATATCTAGATCCGACAATTTAAATGCGAAGGTAATCTGACTGACTGGTTTTTATATCGAAGACACACTCCTGCAATATTGACTTTATTCTAATTCCTTAAAAAAATGACATTACCTAAAGAAAAATTAAATGTGACTCCTATAGACTTTTGGTTACTTGGAATCGTCAAGGCAAAAAATACCCTTCCTAAAAATTTCTATGTTGAATTTTAAGGAAGATACGTAGAATCCAAAATAATCTAAGCGTACGCATCAGAGGCACTTTTGCCACATAGAGTTGACCGATTTGAATGGGTCATTCATAATGTAATTGTACCCCTAATATTTTGGTGAAACGCTATACTATGTGACTGATAGTGACAAAAAGGACACAATCAGATACCAAATGAGACCTACATACCAAATTTCATCAGGATTGGTCAACGCTGACAAAAGTCCCCGTAAGCTGTAAACCGCGAACGACACTTGTGCCACTTCTTCTCCCTGGATCAAAAAGGTCAGAAATGGATTACTTATGCAAATAAAAGTCCTAAACTTCTTTTTTTCTTCAAAAATCAAACATTTCCTGCACGTCGTACCTAATGATAACAAAATGTGGGAGACCAGATAATGACAGCCAAATAAATATAATTTGTCGATATCCGTTCCGCTTTTGTCTTCTTTACGCCTTATCCCCTTCCGTATTACGCCTTTCTTACCAAATGACTTTAATCTGGCTGACACATTTTTGCACCCCAAGGCGTTCTTTTTCTTACCCCTCCCCTCCCCTCTTCTCCAATTTCTATTTTTATGTCTTTATGTTATGTCTCTAAACTTCTCCTTCATTAAACTCAATCCCCCTAACGGGACTCTACACAATCATTTTCTTTTGATGCTCTCTCTATTTTTTAAGATTGTGAGAGCACGGTAGAGTCTTGCTCATTACACTCAATCCCCCTAACGGGATTCTACACAATCATTTTCTTTTGATGCTCCCTCTATTTGTAAAGATTATGAGCGTACAGTAAGCGTCTTCCTCGTTTAATACAATCCCCCACACGGGACTCTACAAATTCATTTTCTTTTGATGCTCCCTCTATTTGTAAAGATTATGAGAGTACAGTAAGAATCTTCCTCATTTAACACAATCCCCCACACGGGACTCTACAAATTCATTTTCTTTTGATGCTCTCTCTTTATTTGAAAAGATTATGAGAGTTCAGTAAGAGTCTTCTCATTTAACACAATCTCCACACGGGACTCTACAAGTTCATTTTCTTTTGATGCACTCTCTATTTGTAAAGATTATGAAAGTACAGTAAGAGTCTTCCTCATTTAACACAATCCCCCACACGGGACTACAAATTCATTTTCTTTTGATGCTCTCTCTTTATTTGAAAAGATTATGAGAGTTCAGTAAGAGTCTTCCTCATTTAACACAATCCCCCACACGGGACTCTACAAATTCATTTTCTTTTGATGCTCTCCCTTTATTTGAAAAGATTATGAGAGTTCAGTAAGAGTCTTCCTCATTTAACACAATCCCCCACATGGGACTCTAAAATTCATTTTCTTTTGATGCACTCTCTATTTGTAAAGATTATGAGAGTACAGTAAGAGTCTTCCTCATTTAACACAATCCCCCACACGGGACTCTACAAAATCATTTGATGCTCTCTTTATTTGTAAATAAAGAGAGCATCAAAGCGAGTAAGTTTTAGGTGGGCCTTTAACCTTTATTTGGGACATAGTTTGCAAAAAATGGTCCAACCGTTTTCGAGTTATGACCGTTTTTCCGATTTTTGTAATGTGAATCATAGAATACTATTAGCTTCCGATTTTTGAAAAGGAAATCATAGAACACTATTAGCACGGGAACGGCCATGTCTCTAAGGCGCCAAGCTACAGACCGTAGCGAAGCACGAGCGAAACAGCTAGTTATTAGAGAGCTATTTCATTAATTTCTCTTACTGTCTCAGGAGTATAGTTCCAATACTGTTTCTTTTCTTCATTTTTGAACAATCTGTATTCGAAAGCTTGATTATTTATTATTATTTTTTTTTACATATTGGAACATATTACCGCTTTTAAAGTTGTTCATTAGTTCATTTTTTCTATTTTTTAATCTTATCATCTCCATTTCTTCTTTTCTTTTTCTTTTGTAAAACCTTCTTTCTGTTGATAGGATTTTAAAATTATCTTTAGGGTGATTATATTGTTGTTTCTCTGCGTCAAAATTATTTGCACATTGAGAGTAATGTTGTCATGGTAGGAGAAAGCATTCTGCCAAGTTTTTTTACCCAACTTTTGAAAGAAGTTGATGCATAATATTTGGGACGCTTGTAGGGTATCGGTTTGTTTTTCAAAATGTCCCTTTTGTATAAGCTTTCTATTTGTGGAATGAGAAAAAAATACCCACAGATGTAAAATGCTCATTTATTTTTATCTTTCCTTTAGGCTTTTGTTGTCTTTCGAAATACATTTTTTGTTCTTTTTATCTGGGAATATGAATAGAGCACGTGACGGTTGTAGTGCGGTAGGCCAAGTCTACGAAATGTCGAAACTGTCATCGCGTGTATACAGATTGTAACACCTAACGTGAATATCTTATGTTGGCAGATGTTTTGGAAACTTACAAACCCGGGTATAGCCCACAACACGAGGCTCGAGGCTAATGGTTTTCCACCTAGAAAAACCTCGCTGAAACGTTGCTTGACTTTAGTGATTCTACGGAAACTAGAGTATTCAACGTACCATTGACGTTGTATAACAGTTTCTTTCATACCCATCATGAGTATTTCTAAAGCCAGCGTCTATGGCACGTTGAAGACACAAATTTCCGTTAGATCACTAAAGTTAAGCAACGTATAGCGGGGTTGTACCATGTGGGTGTCGCGTTGGTTCACGCCCTCGTGATGCTGGCTTTTTTCGACCCAACCCAGGCTGGGTGAGAATGTGGGTAGCTAGTTTGCATGTTTCCAGCGAATGGAAAGTAAAACCCCCGTCTTGAATGACCAATAGATTTTAAAGAGACGTTAAGCCAAATTAAATAATAAAATGAGTATTTCACGAAAATTTAGAACTTGCTAATATTATGGCCAACGAATTTATGGTGTTGAATACAACAGTTCCTGTGAGATCACTGAAGTTAAGCAACGTCGCTCCGGTCGTATAATGGAAATCTTGTTGACAACTGAGTGGCTGTCCTCACGAAATGAGAAAGGAGTATATATAGCACATTCGGGGCGGATACCTGTCCCCGGTGGTGGGGACGATCGAGACTCCAACTTATTATAATCAACATAAAAAACCGTTTCGACGTTCAATTTCTTCAGGTTTGGAGGGAGGGGTTATTGCTCCTATCGCCTTCCTATGTACCCCATTCTGCCTCATTTAACCTTTTCTTGTTGTTGTAATATTAGTTTAAATCTTTGAATAACATTTTCATGTAAATAACATGAAAATTAGTTTAAATCTTTGAATAACATTAACTTTTAAATAAATTAAATTAAAACAAAACACTTACCAAGAACACCATTTATTTTTTTTTTAAAAAAAAAAGATTATATGAATTTAATGATTCGAAACTAGTTTCATAAATTAAAATAAATAGTGTTTTTGGTAAGTGTTTTGTTTTAATTTAATTTATTTAAAAGTTATAGTAATATTAGTTTGTTCCGCAAAAAATTGATACTTGGCATGCTTTTTATCACATTTTAGTTGTTTATTTTGTTATTATAAAATGATATTTGATTGCGAACCTTATCAGTTGTAGATTTTTGTTTTGTTTCAAAGTTTGGTTATTTTAAAATTTCCCATCGGAAAACTCCAACAGAAGAAAATGAAAACTCAACTTTGGGCTGACCTTATTTTAGATTCAGTTTGTTATAAAATAGAGACAATCCCCGACTTTTGGATCAAATGGACCAAATATAACAATTCGGATGAGTGAAGGTGATTTCTTTTATACGCGCCCTTGATTTTCAGGAAAGAGCACGCGGAGCAGCATTTTGCTGTCTCAAATGTACTGTGTCCTTAATTTTTCTTAATAATTTGAAGTTTTGTACACTGAAAGATATTTTCTGTCACCTAAATTCTACGTAATCTATGCCATTTGACGTGTTTTTAAATCAATGATACATTCTTGCAATATTGACTATACTCTAATTGCCAAAATAAAATTATTAACTCAAATTGGGCCCCGCGTGTTATGGGTTGTTAATTTTACATGAAGAAAGAAGAAATATATTTAACTCATGAAAAAGAAATAGTAAACAAGTTATAACTAGTTTGAATTTGTTGGAACAAGTTTCAACCCGTTAGAAAAAGTGATTGGATAAGTTTAAACCGGTTTAGATAAGACTAAACCTGGTTCAAAAAGTTTTCACAGCTGTTTGAAAAAGTTTTAATTTTCGCTCAATTTCACATCACCCGGTTGTATAGTAATAACCGGTTTGGATAAGTTTATACCTGTCTCAAAAAGTTTAAACTTGTCTAAACAAGTTTTAATCTGTTTGTTTAAAACACAAGTCTGAACAAGTTCAAACGGGTTCAATCGCAATGTAAACAGAAATTTTTGATATAGGTATGTCCAATATTTATAGACAGCTAATGATCATAAATTACGAATAATTTTTTTAAAATATATATATATATTCAAAAAGATTGTATCCCAACTACTCCAACGACACTGGTAAAATTATCTGTAGCCTGTCACAAAGAATTACTTCCTAAAGTTGCCGCCTCTGTGTAGACTAATATAGGTGATGTAAGTAAATAAAGTGTAGACATAGACAGATAGACACAACTCTTTGTTTTTATCACTCTGAGCCTTTGTACGGGAGTATGCAGGCAACTTATATGTACGTCATTTTTACAGGGTCCACCAAGACACTGTTGGTACGTTTCAAAAAAGGCGTTAGATATTTTAGTCATACACGACTTCATGAACGATTGATAGCAGGCATATCAAAATAAAAAACCAAAAATATAGAAAGAAGCCTGGTAAAAATTGATGAAAATGTCTTGATGGGTAATAAATTTTGGTCTCTGAATACCTAATATGTCTTTGAAATTCTTTTTTCAAGATCTAGTTTTAACAGCACGATTTTTCTTTTGTCTGTTTGTACTACTAAAAATATCGAATGGCTTATCCGATTTTCACGAAATTTGGTATGGACGTTCATTATATATTCATAAGATTATTATCAGAGTTGGACTGCCAGCGCATAGTCGCTTCGCATAGAAATTTCTGAATAAATAAAGTAATGTCAAATATATTCCCAGCCAGCGTCTAAGCGTCTATAGCACGTTGAATACACCAGTTCCCGATAGATCACTGAAGTTAAGCAACGTCCACGTGGGTTCGCGCCCTCGTGATGCTGGCTATTTTTCCGGCACAACCCGGGCTGGGTGAGGTCAACCTGGGTAGCTGGTTTTCAAGTTTCCAGCGAATGGAGGGTATAAAACCCCCGTTTTTGGCCAAATAGTGGACAATTTAAGAGAATGAGGTTTACGATTTTCAGAACTAATAGTATAAAAGTTTATCCAAGTAACCACTTCTGCATTAATTTAGGGCATTTCCTTTTCGAGATAGCCAATCAGGAAACAGAAATTAATCTAGAGAGAAAACTCGGCTACGGAAGTCGGCATCAAAATTTCAAGTTCGAACGCTCTTTGTCGTGTCCTGTATAAAACTAATGAAATAAAGTACAAGAAAAAGGCTTGCGAATGCTTCACAAGACATAAATTTTCTACAAACTGTTTGTTCCTCCGTCGCGCGTCCTAACTCTTACACATATCCGTGTTACGTTTACAGGCCAAAAAAAAAACAAAAACAATATCGGACCGGAGGGCGGAGGGTGTGGATAAAGTATATGGAGACGGGTCTACAAATACTTTTCCGACAACTGTGATCTAAGAAATATCCACCTCTGAGGATTACGAATGAATACCGGGGGTAATTACTTGACGTAAATTCGAGTTGAACAGAACAGAGCAAAAAGCTTAACGTCTCTTTAACATCCATTCGCTGGAAACGGTCGAAAAAATTGCCAGCATTACGAGGGCGCTCGTGTGTTAACTTCAGTGATCTTACAGGAACTGGTGTTGTATTCAACGTGACATGAAAAACAAAAATAAATATATGATCAACCAATCAACAATGGCATCATCATTGATGTACGATTGTAGCCAGATGTATTCATCAGCTCAAAGAAATTGTTGTTTACTACTAATGGTTTTAATTGTCGTCATACATCTAGAACTATGTCAATCACTTTAATAAGGACTGTCTTCGGTGACTTTAGGTTTTTTTAGAGGAAAGAAATTTTAAATATTTTAATTTTCGTCGGATCGACTTTTTCAAATTTAGATAGAAATGATAAATGATACTTATGACATTGTTATGTACGGTATCAACATAGTAGCCAGGTGTTTAGTCAAGTGGTGGCAGGAGGCAAGGTAAAACCCACAAAGTTTTGACAACTGCACACCAAAATGAATTTGTATGATTTTCGCTTTAGTGTTTTCATCTGATTAAATTGGTTAAATTGTACACGTAGAATTTTTCCTATACGAGATCTTAATAATTTTGAGACAGTCGTCTTCTTCTTCTTTAACTTCACCTTTCCTTAATTCTTTTTGGGGTCGGCATTGCTCTCCTTAATTCTACCCTGCTACAACCTTCTGTTCAGTGCTTAGTTGCCTACTCTCTTTAACCGTACCCTTTCTTGACCTCGCTTGCATATCACAGTATCCACACACACACACGCGCGCACCAATGGCTATGCGTAAAAACTGCTTTTCGCTAATGATTTTCTATCTTTGGTTTGAAGCTGAGATTTTAAAGGCTGAATGCACTTCTTAACACTAAACCTCTTGTATTTACACGGGCTTAATAGGACCGTCACCTAATGAATTTAGCTTGCTCCTTGCGGAGGCTACATTTTTCTCCATGATACTTCATCGTAGGAAAAACATTGAGGAATGTAGCAAACATATCAGATCTATGAAAAGAACTTTTAATTTAAAACATTCAATGAGATTTTTATTTATTTTTTTTTATTTAAAAAAATGCAACTGACCCTCACATCAAGAGTGAAGCTCAAACATTTTAGCAGCCCCGAGCCCCTCCGAGCTCCGAGTTGAAATGATTCCAAATTAAATTTGACGTGGGACATATATGATGATGATACGGAGAAAAAGATTTAATCGCGCACAAATCTAATTACAAAGGCACTTGTCAGCATTTTATATTGTTTTTTATTTAATAAAAAGGGTTGTTGCTATTTTTACAATGTTTGGGCACGATGCTTTGTGTGGAGAGTGTTTGGTGGAACAATATGGAAGCCATAGAAATTTGCAATTCTACAACTGAATGTCTTCTCTTGTAAAAGATGACTCTTCTCCAATGGGGAAGGAGAACGGGGGAGAGGGGAGAGAGATATTTGGAGGAAAGGGAGGTGGATAAAAACATAGATGTTGCTAAAGGAGGGGCAAAGCACTAGTCATTACATTCATGCATGACATAGAGTAGTTTATGCGTCATACATGAGTTGTTTAGGAGGGAACTTCTAGAGATAGGTGGAGTTTCCCACACTTATACGAGATCTCTATGATATGACAGTATTATTAGCCCAGTCAATGAAGAGTTTAAAAAATGAATTAAACTTATTAACTGCAATTAAATAAATACTTTCCCTCAGGGTCATTAAAAGCCTGGTAGGCTTTTGGCCTCATCGACTATCCGAGGATATTTGCTGACGTTTCGTGACAGGTTGCCCCGAGGAACGTTTTACAATATAGGGGAGTTAAAGCTATGATAAACAAACCCCCCAACCTGGAGGACCAGTCCATTGCAATTCATTGGCAGATTGTTAAGTTTTTGAGTTCCACACTTTTAACTTCATCAGCACCCTCCCTGCTGAAGAAGAGTTCCCGTCTTGCACTGTGTGGAAGTATTATAGAACTCGCGGCCTAGCCTTCAATTCCCCATCACCCGGTGAGAAGGTATAATGCTTCTATTACTCAGTAGAGAAGGAGACCCTTCCAAGCTTCGCCCACCGTAAATATAAATAAAGATACATTTATCCAGATAGCTGAAAAGGAACAGTACATCAGCCTCCACCACTCAAGGGAATGCCAAAACGTGTCATAAAATATATTTCTTGATCTGTAAACGTCAAAAATGAAAAATTACTTAAATTGGGCAACAACAACAGAAGGAAGCATATCCTCCCCGCTCCGCAAGCTTCGCGCAATTTAATCAAAATGTCCTTTCTCCCAAATATTCAATATTCATATTTTGTGAATTCCATTTTATTTACATTCCATTCATTCGTTTTATATTTCCAATAATAAAATATGCTCACAATCACAACATAAAATATTAATAAAATCAGATTCTTATTTGTGATCATTGACCCCACGGTTCATTTTGAAGCAGGCAGAAATCAGCCTCTCGAGGTTCATCTTGAGGAGAAAACCATATATCTATGCGTACTGTACCCTGTCCACATGTCCGCCAAACCATACTGAGAAGTATAGTTTGGTTGACATTGAGATCTTAGGACTTATTTTTCCATGACATTTGTAAAAGATCCGTGAAAAATTCAGCTGAAGGGGTGCAAAAAAAAGGTAAATAAAGGTAGAGTTCATACATCAGAAGGAATCAAATTAACATTTCATCAAAAGAATACAAATTGGGGGGGGGGGGTCNGTATGCTCTTATGGGGGATCGTTTATTTGTTACGAACAACAAAAACAAACACTAATGAAAAGTCTACAAAAGAAGCTATTTGACATTTCAGATGAAATCGTTATTATTGAAAGTCACAATACGACAAAAGGAAAGGCCCAATCTTTACACAGTTGCTTTTGTGCAAAAACTTTTCCCCCAGCAATGTTGAAAAGTTGATAATTACAAAAGTTTGGCATTAGTCAAGAGTTTTATTGTTCCAATGCATGTTCGACAAATTCGTTAATGGGATTTTCTTTTGTGTTTAGTTTTGATGAGAGCAATTCAAAGGTTTCGCCTTTTTTGAGTGGGGAAGAGGAATTGTCCAAGTCTATAGGTACGGTGCGATTACAATTGGGGGAAAAACTTGGACTGTTTTATATATATATATATTGAAAAAAATGAACTTCTGAGGAAGAAAGAGTGCAAATTCACTTAAAATATTTAAACATTTTCAAGGTCAAATCCATCTGTAGAGGAACAGAAAATTACTCCCTTCCCCAAAACTTAGCTTATTTTATATCAGTTTTTGGCGTTTTTTTAAAAAAAATAAATTGAATTTAAGTGGTGGGGGTCTTGTTTCTCTTTGTCTTGAGAACAAGCAAAGAGAAACAAGGAAAGTGTGGAAAAAATGTAAAAAAAAGTGGAATAAGTTTAATAAAAAAAATCATGCTCATTGATAGGACATATTATTATATCAGCAAAATACCGTCTACATCCTTGAAATACACTTCTTCAACATACTTTATTAAGGGAATTAGTATAAAGTCAATAACTTCTACATCCTTATAAACTTAAAATACACTTCTTTAACATACTTTATTTAGGGAATTAGTATAAAGTCAATACCGTCTACATCCTTATAAACTTAAAATACACTTCTTTAACATACTTTATTTAGGGAATTAGTATAAAGTCAATACCGTCTACATCCTTATAAACTTAAAATACACTTCTTTAACATACTTTATTTAGGGAATTAGTATAAAGTCAATACCGTCTACATCCTTATAAACTTAAAATACACTTCTTTAACATACTTTATTTAGGG
>CM022877.1:5396908-5415493 GCA_012654025.1 Pachypsylla venusta
AATGATATTCGAATTATAATGTAAATTTTCTAGAGTTTTGGAGCTATAAGCTTAGCGCCCGTTATATTATATACTCACTGTGAGACATGGTGAACATACGATATTTTTTTTGCAAGAGAACAGCAGATATTTTAAGCAACTCGCAAATTAAAGGGATATATTTTTTCAAGTTTTTTCCCTTTTTGGGGGAAGAAGAATACTTTGGTAGATATAAAATAAAATTAAAAACGAAATATTTTATGCTTTATTTTCTGTAATTTTTGGGGGGCTTTGCCCTTTTGTCCTTAAGGAGCAGCCGCCCCTGTGTGAATGCCATGGTGTGAATCGGATAAGAAGATAGTTCCGGAATGGTATTATTATTAATTTGCTAACAGATTTTCTCCTGTGGATAAGGCCATACAAGGCGAGTAAGGGCAGGGTCGGAAACGATAATTTTTCCCATTACTCATGCGTGCAGAAAGAAAGGAGAAGCTACTGCATTATTCGTAAGGATTCTCAAGTTGATACTGCAACAACTCATTGCGAGTTGTTGCAAACTAGCCCTTACGACTGTTAACCTATGATGGACAGATTTTCACCCTTTGAATAAATTCATAGAAAACTTTATTATCCTCCAGGTGTACAAAATTTCAATTCAATATTAGGGAAAATTGAGCACTGAGCATCACAGTATACTAATAATAGTTATTGATCAATATTAAGGAAAATTGAGCACTGAGCATCACAGTATACTAATAATAGTTATTGATTAATATTAAGGAAAATTGAGCACTGAGCATCACAGTATACTAATAATAGTTATTGATCAATATTAAGGAAAATTGAGCACTGAGCATCACAGTATACTAATAATAGTTATTGATCAATATTAAGGAAAATTGAGCACTGATCATCACAGTATACTAATAATAGTTATTGATCAATATTAAGGAAAATTGAGCACTGAACATCACAGTATACTAATAATAGTTATTGATCAATATTAAGGAAAATTGAGCACTGAGCATCACAGTATACTAATAATAGTTATTGATCACATTATATTGATCAACATTTGGGACCAAATAATGCTGGTTTGCGAGTTTTTTTAAATAAAAATGTAAATTGCGTGTGATGGGGTTTACGAGTGCATGAATTCTGTATTCAAAATGTCACTGCTCCAATTAACACTGCTAGTTTAGTAATGGTATGATTCCTCGTATTGATCAATATTAAGGAAAATCAACTACAACAGTATCATTTACTTTCTCTCCTTCCTCCCCTTCTTTCATCTTTCCTTCCTCCCCTTCTCTCATCTTTGCTCCTCCCCTTCTTCCATATATGGAACCATTTGAACTTCTTTCACTCCCTTTTGTCAAATGTCGTTAATATTTCCTTTGAATTCCTTCTTTGGTCTTTTTTTCTTTCCTATTGACCTTTTCAAAAGTATACTTTATTTTTCATTTTCTTCTGTTCTTAAACTTTCTCATATATCTTTTTCATTTCTTATACCTCTTCATTTTTCACTATCATCTGGGAGTCTTACTATCTCCTTAATAATAAGAATAATTTAGTACTTATGTTGCAATTCTACCACCGAAACACTTGTAATATTTCATTAGGAAGATTCTATGTGGCGCATAAGTATGGGTGAAAACATGTGTGCAATGCACGCCGTGCCTGCATTGTGCTCATTGAATCAGGAGAAAATAGGTTCGATTTTTGGATTGTTTTTTTGCTTTGGATTATTCCAAAAAAACTCATTTAACGATGTTTTCGATGTTGTAGTTATTAGTAACTACGTTAATTCCGATCATACTCGAACTGCCTAAATTTATTAATTACTAGATACGCAATCACACACAAAAAAAAATTAAATGGATTTTTTACCTTTTTGCCAGATCGGCGAAGACGTTGGATTTGAGTCCACGTCACATTTTAAAGATACAGGAATACCTTCCACAAGAGGGATTCCAAATCCTGGGGTTCTGCTGATGGCAAAAGAAGGAGTGTCTGAAACAATAAAAAAATGAAAATATTAAGATCCAAAAAAAATGATTTCTGACATTTTCATTATTGAAAATGCATAGAATTGTATATTTACACTGAGAGAATCAATTTCCATTCAAAATGGACGGTTTTTTTCGATTTCCATAAAGGTTTCCTAAAATGTAATATTCCCTAAGTTAAAAATTATGTAAGAAATAAGCTTCTTTGACCATCGATTGATCAAATTTTTGAATATGTCGAATCATTTTGCTTCCTTAACATGAAAAACAATATACAGTACCACTTTAGAGTAAATATATTTTAGATTTTTTAATTGTTCCTTTTGATTGATTGTAGGATTCGTTTAGGAGGGAATAGTAGTATTATGAGTGGCTGCAAACCTTAACAGAACTGGGCAGGCACAACAAGGTATACCTGGAGTGGGTACCAGAACATAAGGGAATTGCAGGAAATGAACACGTTGACCAGATGGCAAGAAAGGGATCAGAAACCCCCTTCATTAGTCCCGAACTGGCAATTGGTATCAGTAAAACTGGAGCACGCAGTTCGGTGAGACAATGGATGAGGGAGAGTCATGCGTCTCACATGATGGCTAAACCATCAAAATCTCTAACAGCTGATCTCCTTCGCTTGGATCAGAAACAAATAAGACTGGTCACTAGACTAATAACGGAACATTGTGGTCTTAGAAAACACCTACAGAATATGGGAATCTTTAGGAAACTCTATTGTGTACACTATGTGGGACGCGGTAACAGCCTCTCACGTAATCTTTGAATACAGTTCCCTGATAAAATGGAGAGTGAGTATCATCGGGCCACTAAACGGCAGAGAGGAACTCGTCCAAAACAATCTGGTAAGAAGACTGCTCAAACTCCCTCAGTAATTCAAACTCTTAATACTCTCTGGAGAAATAGGCTTAACACAAAAAGCCCATGAGGCTGAGGTATAAGGATTCCAAACCTTGGGGAGTGAAGCTCAATGAAACGTAATGTAGGAAGACAATTTAATCCGACACTGTTATATCCAAATAAATAGAAAACCGATATAAAAAAATAAAATAGAAATGATAAGGTAATAATCTCTCCCTTCAGATTTGCAATTTATTACACAAAGGTAATATTTTACTTTTTATTTCCTTTTTACACACTCGTCCTGTCTCTTTCTCTCCCTCTCCGGAATACATTTCTCTCTCTCTCTCTTTCTCTTATTGTATCAACTATCTTTCCATTTATTTCTTTCTTCACAATTCCTACTCCCACATTTTCTTGTTCCTTGTATTTTACATTCATCGTCTTCTAATATATAACAAAGGCCATGCACGTGTATACAGTGGGAAGCTTGCTATGGGTCACTTAATAATATCTTCTATTATAATTTTCAAATACTGAATAAACAAAATTATTTCGTCAACCGTAAGTTGTACCATTGTGAATCTACGTTGACCGGAAATTAATTATATAAATTTCAAATAAAGCCAACGTCTATGGTACGTTGAATACACTACTTCACATTAGATCACTGAAGTTAAGCAAGACCCAGTGAGGTTTTACAAAATGGGAGACCACTTGGGTTCGTGCCCTCGACATTCTGGCTATACCAGTAAATAGAGAATAATTTTTCAAAGTTTTACAACAGCATCTACTTATTAATGCGTCTATGGCACGTTGACTACACCAGTTCCCGTTCGATCACTGAAGTTAAGCAACCTCCAAGGGGGTTGTACCATGTAGGTGTTCACGTGGATTCACGGCCTTGTAATGCTAGCTATTTTTCCGGCCCAACCCAGGCTGGGTGAGGTCAATGTGGTAGCTGGTTTTGCAAGTTTGCAGAGAATGAAGGGTAAAACCTCCTTCTCGAATGACCAATAGATGTTAAAGAGATGTTAAACCTAATTTAGAAGGAAAAAAACTTATTAATGTTGACCCTAATTTGGTGATTCTTCCTTTAATTTGAAACGTATATAGAAATGGTGACACTTGTATGAGAAAAATATAAAAACAATATGTGATACTTGTGCAAAATATTTGTAACGCCCTGCTCCTCCTCCTCTTCTTCTTTTTTAACTTCACATTTTCCCAATTCTATTGGGGGTGGCGTTGCTGACCATGTCACAAACTTCTGCTCAGTGCATACTCTCATTAGCTGTACTCTTTCCTGGTATGCTAACCCCCGCTTGATTCTCACAGTATCAATGGAAACAGCATTTTACTTTTGACTATTCATCTTTGGTTTGAAGCAGAGTTTTTAAAGGCTGGATATATCACTCCTAACACCAAACCTTCTGTATTTACATCGTCGGATCGTCGCGCGTCGCCTAATGAAGTTTTGTTGCTACCCTCGGTGCTCGGTGACTTCTTTCTACGTTTCCTTAAGCCAACCATCCCACAACTTTTTGTTCTATGTCTATTCTCCTACGCTGTACGATTTCTCGCTCTCCTGTGTTATTTGTGCAACCCTTCTACCAATAGTTTCATTCTTGGTTTCCTTCTTCAGGGCGCCTTGGCATTGATTTTCTTCTTCCTCAGAAAACATTGAGAATTGTTCTGGTACTATGCAAAGTGCTTAAAATCTGCAAGCTATATCTTGGACATATTTGTGTGGAAGTTTTTTTTGTGGTTGATTTCCTGGATCACTACAAATCATATTTAAGAAACATAACTTCAGGGTTTTTTTCGCCAGGGGAGTCATAAACTAAAATTGTAGAACATAAAGTCAAGTGTTCTTTAATAATTTTCATTACTTGTATTGGATAGTTCTACCAAGTGTCCTAAAGGTTTTCTTTCTTTGAGTTCCTTATTTCTGTATCTCTTCTTTTTTTTTCTTTTCTGTAGCTCGGGCCTTAGCGACCATAAGCTTTCTCGACAGCTTCTGCCCAAACTCTTCTGTCTTGGGCAATTTCTATCCAATATTCTGGGTTGATTTCTACCAGCTCAACGTCGTCTCTAATATTGTCTTTCCATCTTGCTCTAGGTCTTCTTTTCATTCTGTAACCTTCTATATCTCCTTCGAACGCTATTCTTGCAATTCTATTATCCTGCATCCTGCATCTGCACGACATGACCCGCCCAGTTGAGCCGGCGTTTCTTCATTGTCTGGATAATGTCGGGATGTTGATATCTTTCTTCAATTTCTCTATTTTTCAGAATTCTCCACTCCTTTAAGACAGGATCAAAGATTGAGCCGAAAATTCTTCTCAATATTTTCTTTTTTTGTATCTATATTTTTTAAACCTCTCTCTTGGTGAGATGGTGAGAAAGTGAAAAAATCGTAAATAAACAAAATTGGAGAACTATGCAGATATTCTGTGGAAATTAGGTATCTGAGAAATTATGTATCTTTTGGAGAAAAAAAAACTTGCATGCTGATTTTCCTAGAAACTATTTAGAAATTCTTTTATCCAAATATAAGTAGCGGTGACTTCGGACAGTTGGTCGATCGGTGTGGTGGAGATATCGTAAAAGAAAAATCATAATTTTTGAAAGCGTCGACTATTTTTATGACTAAGATATAACAGAGCCATTAAATTTATATCTATTCTCATCTTGTTCTTCCTTAACTTATCGCATTTTGAAATTGTTATTTTCGATAAAAAGGCGAAATGGATAAACTCTAATAGTTGGCCAACAGGCAATACACGTGCACATGCATTGATGTTTCAAGAGGCACGTGGAAAAGAGAAAATACAAATTTACAAGTGGATTTAAATTGCAATGAATTTTGTGGAAATACTTCTGTGGTGCCGATATTTCCATTTTTCATAGGGGGAAATTCAGTTAATAGCGTATATAGATTTAAAGTCAATATTCCAGGAATTATTTTAAAAACTCGTCAAATGACCTGCGAATTTAAATTTTAGATTTATTAGGTGCTTTATTTATATATATATGACTGGGACCCCAGAAAAATTATCAGATTTCAAAACTCTCCAAACATTTTCGAGTAACGGCCGATTTTCCGATTTTTGATGGAAATTCAAAATTTTGCACAATTTTGTCCGATTTAAATAAAGTTTTTGTACAAAAGCAGTTAGTTTGTTGGATAGGACGTGTTGGGAGTAGTACTGGGTTAGGTTACAAAAAATTAAAATGTGTGTTGAAGGCTGCACAAACCCGGCCTAAACTCAGCCTACTTCCAACACGTTCTGCGCAGCTTAACAACCTGTTACGACTCCCCATGGTCTACATAGGACAACAAACGTGTAGGTAGTATGTACTCTATGTGTGGTATGCTCTTATCGCGTTTAAAAGGTTGTACCTTGGTGTTATGATTTCTAATGTAAAAGTCAGATTTTTTTTTTCTCTGTCTCTCATCTTTTCGAAACGAAGTTCGGGTATTATCATTCATTTGAAAATAGATTTTCACGTTTGATTGAATAAATGGATAGAAAACTTATTATACTTCAGTGTACAAAGTTTCAATTCAATGTGAGGAAAATTGAGCACAGAGGTATGTTAAGCTGGCCGAGTCATGTCCGAATTTCCATGTTTTTGTGAGCTCTAATCATTTGTACTACGTTAGTGCTGGGTAAACAGATATTCAAATTTCAATTGATCAATATTTGAGGCAGTATAATGCTGCTGCGCGTTGCCCTTTCCTGAAAATCAGGGGCACGTGTGCCCTTTCCTGAAAATCAAGGGCACGTGTACTGAGGTGTTAAATTTTTTACATAATTTTGTAAATATGTATTTTAGGATAACATTTCAAAAATGGTCCAAAAAAAAGAGAGGGATGGCCGTAAGTTTTCCTAACCTCTAAATTTTTCAAGCCAATGCCTGTTACAACTCCCTTTTAACAATTTGAGAGGTTAGGAAATGTTTTTACGGCCATGATGCCTCTCTTTTTTTCGACCATTTTTGAAAGGTTACTCTAAAATACATATTTACCCATTATTGCTCATTTCTGCTTCTGCACTCAAATTTTCATATTACAAAACGTATATTCAATAGTTTCACTAAATTTTTATACAAGAATGAATGGCAACAGTAAAAAAGAAATTTCTTTAGCGTATACGTATGCAAATTTGTTTTTTATCATCCAATAACAAAAATATTTATATTTCTTATAGAAGATTTTTTATGACAAACTGAACGAATAATAAAGAAATAATCATAAAAAAGAGGTACATCTATTAGTCAGCACAATCCCTATGGAATGAGGATCCATCCAGTAGTCAGAATAATCTCTATGAAATGAGGATCCATCTAGTAGTCAGCACAATATCTATGAAATGAGGATCAATCTAGTAGTCTGCATATCCATCTAGTAATCTAGAGAATCGAGTAGTCAGCATAATCTCTATAAAATGAAGATACATCCTGTAGTCAACACAATCTCTATGAAATAAGGATCCATCTTAGTAGTCAGCACAATATCTATGAAATGAGGATCCATACAATAGTCAGCACAATATCTATGAAATGAGGATCAATCTAGTAGTCTGCATATCCATCTAGTAATCTAGAGAATCCAGTAGTCAACACAATCTCTATGAAATGAAGATATTAGTAGTCAGCACAATCTCTATATAATGATGACCTTATTGGTCAGCTCAATCTATATAAGAAGAGGATCTATCCAGTTCCTAGTCAGCACAATCTCCATGAAATTATGCTCTTATTGGTATTCTATCGAATGTTTTAATATCATAATTTTTTTTTTTAATTTTTAACATATACAGTACAGAGGATCCTTCCTAAGTTGGCATCATGAGCCAAACTTGTAAGCTCAATCTCTACGAAATGAGGATCTCATAGTATGTCAGTATTATGGTTGTCTTTTTGGCAGCTCTGGTGTAAAGTTTGGTTCTTTAGGTGAATATAGTTCTGGGTGGTTACTTCTTCTATATCGTTTTGTCGGATGAAAATATACAATGAGATCTTGTTTTTTCTCCAATAAATGTAGAATAGTGAAAGTAAGAAAAATATTTAATTTTCAGAATGATAGAATGAATTTATTTTCTTAGAAATCAAGTTATATTTCGGCTGAAAGAATTCGATGAATTAAAATTGTTAACCATAGCCAACGATCATACCACATTGAATACACCAGTTCCCGTCAGATCACTGAAGTTAAGCAACATCGGGCGTGGTCACCGCTTGGGAACACCACGTATCATTGGCTCATTTTTCCAATTCAACCCGGGCTGGGTGAGGTCAATGTGGGTAGCTGGTTTGCAAGTGTCCAGCGAATGGAGGGTAAAACCCCCGTCTTTAATGACCAATAGATTTTAAAGAGATGTTAAGCCAAATTTTTTTAAAAAAAGTTGTTACCTATAGCCACTTTTCATTTGGTGGGCTAACACTTCTTTCGATGTTATATCTTTTCATCTGGTGCAATAACAATGGTTCCTTCATAGAAGATTGGACATTGGATTCCAACAGTGATTAACCAAATTTGCGGAACGCGTATTTTTTCGATTTTGCTCCTAACTTTTTTTTAGCCATAAAACCTGATAATTATGATAATAATTAACATTATGATGATTGTTGGGAAAAGTAAACAAGATTTTTTTTAGTTATTTTTAAAAGCGCGACATTTACGACACTTAAAATCTAAAAATGACGAAAAAAGAAGTAAAATTGAGACTTTTGCAATATCTGAAGATTCATCTCAATTAATTGTATTGCCATCACGGGCAACAATAAGGTCTTTTACTATCTTTAGCATGCTCCGTATCAAGCCATTTGCGAACTCTTGCGGCATCCGGTCCCACTCACCAAGCACTGCTCTTTTGAGTTCCGTATCTGTTATTGGGTCTGGATTCCTTCCGGTCCCAAACGTTTTTGATAGTATTTATGTGACTGGACATCTTAAGGGATAGGACAGGACTTGTATATTATTCCATCACTCTAAAAAAGGAAAGAAATCCAAACGAACGACAGACAAGTGTCTTTTGGGTGTACACATGTCTTGAAGTAAATGACCAGCCACTCGAGCACATCTCACGGTGATGTGTACGAACAAATATATCTAGAATTTGGTTCACAAATAAATCGTTTCAGATAAATAAACATCCCTTTTTTTGGTTAACCGTTTCTTTAACTTCTATTTGTCATTCGAGACGGGGGTTTTACTTTCCATTCGCAGAAAACTTACAAACCAGCTACCCACATTGATCACACCCAGAATGAGTTGGGCTGAAAAGAATCACGTGGTCTCCCACTTGGTAAAACCTAACTGGACGTTGCTTGACTGCAGTGGTCTTATGCAAATCGTGCATTCAAAGTGCCATAGACGCTGTCAAACAGTATACTTTAAATCAGCACTTTTCTTATCTTGCGTTTATTCTCCATCTTCAATTTATTTTGTAAAAACTTCGGAAAGGAAAAGTTTGAGTTTGTTTTCCCCAACACAACACAATAATAAAAAGGAAAAAGGTGTCAGGGAAAGTTGCAAAGTTATCGTCAATCGTGATCAATTCAGAAAATAAAAAGTTTTCAAATAAAAGATAAGAGCTTTTATTTTTTTTTATTTTTGTAAAATAGATGTCATTGATGTAAAATCGAAAATAAAACCGAAAATTGGCTTTCAAAATTTGGATACTTGGGGCTGGGGGATACAAGAGCATGGTACAAGGTTGAATGACTCAATAGTTGCCAAAAATATGTTTTAAAAGCTCACTTTAGGTATCAGAGTAAACGGCAACACCCCATCACATGCGGGACCAAATTTTGCTGGAAAATTTGTTTTCTTTAGTAATTTTTCCCAGGATACGAAATCCACCAGAGGAGTCATTTTTTTCTCCCGAAATGAAAACTCTGTCAATGTGACACATGGGTTTATTATTTACTGGTAAAAAATAACCCCCACCCCCCCAAAAAAATGTGGGGCTAAAAAATTCCCCTCCCCCAAAAAAAAATCTGGGGCGTAATTAGACCCTAAATTTGACATAATTATATTATATACAATTATACATACCAAATTTCAAGTCTCTGGCTCTTTCCATTTTCTTTTTAGACAGCAATACTGAAAACCGCTAGAAAAGTGGCCAAAGTGACCATCACGGCGGACTAACGGATTTTTTTTATTCAATTTTTGGATTGTACGTACCTTGAAACGTAAACTATCAAATGAGGGGGTAATTTTTCTTTTTTTCGTATTCCAAAGGTTCATTATTGAAAATAATAAACCAAAAAACTCTTTCAATGTCAATCANGCCCCCCCCCCCCCCCCCCGAAAAAAAACTGACCGTTCTCGTGCTGCTGGTATGCCCACAATCATTTGAAATAGTTGGGTACCGATGAGCTGGTAAGATAAGAATCTCTAAAAGTAATAATATATTATTCGACATAACTATCCTATGTCCTTTTCCGTTATGATCACAATCATCATGTAAAAAAAAGAATCTCTAAAAGTAATAATATATTATTCGACATAACTATCCTATGTCCTTTTCCGTTATGATCACAATCATCATGTAAAAAAAGTTTGGCACAAGAAAAACTATAATGGTAAAATTTTATTATTTTTTTAGATAAACGACACAAAAATGGACAATCTGGCTACATCTTATTGTTTTTGGGATAGAGTGCTAAATGCATGGACTGAACAATTTGGCTCAGTTTCTCAATTTTGGAGACTGATGTTTGGGAACCACTGTCCTTGATGTTTTGACTTCATAAGAATTAGTAGTTATTTGAATGAAAGTTCCCTTCCTGATGCGCCCATTCCGCTACTGTGGACATTTTTATAGAACCACTAGCTGAGTACCCGAACTTCATTTCGAGAACATGAGAAAACATGGGGAGTAGTAACGGGTTGTTAAGCTGTGTAGAACGTGTTGGGAGTAGTATTGAGTTAGGTTCTGCTGAGTTTAGGCTGGGTCGCCTAAACTCAGCAGAACCAGCAGACTTTTTTTTTAAACCTAACCCAATACTAGTGCCAACACGTCCTACCCAACAAACTTGGTGTTTAATTCTATTAAATTATAGATGAAAACCAGACCTACCGAATTCGCAGACTTACCGAATGTACATACAAAATTTCATTAAAATCGGTTAAGCCAATTTGGAGGAGTATGGTAACAAACACCGTGTCATGAGAATTTTATATATTAGATTGTGCGCCATGCTTGGGTTGAGAAGTTGGGCTCAGATTCTCATCTTTGAAGACTGACGATTCTTATAAAGAGTATTAGCTATTTGAATGTAACAATCCATTAAAAAGAAAAATCAACAAAGAGAGAAAACATAAAGGGAGAAGAAAGAAAGGGAGGATAAACTAAACAAAGAGGGAAAAGATATAGAAAGGATAAACTAAAATACTGAAATCCCAGATATGTTATTAGAGTAGAATTCAAGAACACTTCAGACAAACCACATCACTTATACAATCTAACTCTATTAGAAGAGGCGAGAGGAAAACCAAACTAACAGGATAACAACCAAAGTGCACTTGTTTATAAACATAGAATGTTACCAAAGTTCTTATACAATCTAACCCTATTGGAAGAGGCGAGAGGAAAACCAAACTAACAGGAAGTTCTTATACAATCTAACCCTATTGGAAGAGGCGAGAGGAAACCCAAACTAACAGGAAGTTCTAATACAATCTAACCCTATTGGAAGAGGCGAGAGGAAAACCAAACAAACAGGATAACAAACAAAGTGCACTTGTTTATAAACATAGAATGTTCCCAAAGTTACTATTAGACCGACCAAGGGACATTGAGAGCGCATCAAATGCTTAGATCTTGAAATTTCTTTACATCTGGTAAAGGAACTTTACGCGTCTTTAATTGTGTATATGACGCAGGGCTTGCTAAACACACACACACCACTCATATCATATACACACCTATGGGTTGGTCGTGTAGTGGTAAGACGCTCTAACTGGTAAATAAGAGAGCGTGAGTTCAAACCCAGCCAACCCATAGAGTTTCATGCACATTCATTTGAGATATTGACCAATATTGGAGATCATGGCAGGATTATCAACATTTATTCCAACGTTCCCAGAGTAGCATAAGGCTATGTTCAGATGATCGCGCGGTACGACGAACCGCGAGGCACAAGATCTATCTAAATAGTGCATATTGTCTACATGACCGCGCGGTACTATTTCTACAAACTTGTATCGATTTATTAATTTGATGCCGCGTGGTCATCTGAACGTAGCTCAATATGCTACCCAACCCTTTCACCACCATCACTTTCTGTGATGGACTCGGAAAGAATTTACCACGGATGCAAATAACTTTTTAATAATGTCCGCCCTAGTTCCCCCAACATTTTATAACAACTTTGTATAATACCTTCCCTTATAATTGACTAAGGTGACTGAGAAATATTCAAGAATAGTTCCAAGGGGTTATATGCAAACTCATTCAGGAAAATTAAGGGTCAAAAATGTATAAAGGATCATATTAGAGGGCATGTGCCGGCGGGATAGTTTATTAAAGATTTGGGAAGTTTAAGTTTAATGGGATATCTTTAAAGACTATGTCCAAAGTTAGGTTAGGTTTTTGTTACGTTCCAAGATAGAAAAAATGAGTTGATTAGAAAATGGCATCTACATCAAAAAATATTAATTTATTCTTGAATTTCTATCTTGCCCCATTCAAAGTAATCCCCCCCTGAGATATAATACACTTGTGCTAGCGTTTTTTCCAATCCTCTGATATACACTTTTTGTATGTCCTTCAGCTATCTCAGCGATTCACTTTTTATGTCCTCAATCGTGGTAAAACGATGTCTTTTCATGGGTTTCTTCAATCTTGGGACCAGGAAAAACTAGAAGGAGGCTAAATCTGGTGAATACGGTAGCTGAGGAATGATTTCGATGTTTTTTTTTTTGTCCAAAAATGACGAGTGATTGGTCGTGCGACAGGGTTTTTGGTAAAAAAAATATTGATTGTGGAACGAACTTCACTTTTGCACGCTTCACACCCAACATATCCGAAAAATAATGCAATGGCATGAGTCAACCGATATGCCGACATTTTGAGCAACTTCTCAAGCAATATTCGAAGAGAAACCCAAATATTGGGAAAAACGACAATCGCATATCTTTCCGCGATGAATTGAAGAATTTCTAAGCGAAGATTGATTGCGTTAGGTTTTATACATATCCATGCGTGCGCCAGGCCAAGTTCCAAGTCAAGCCTGGCGACTGCAGTGTGTATTTACACGACCTATTTCATGCTATTTCCTCTTCAGATCTAGTGAACCAGTGAATACAATATTTGGTGATTCAATAGTTTTCTAAAAACACTTAAGTGTTTTGATATTTGAATTGATAAATTCAACCGTTCAACTTCAATGAACTACAAACCTAAAAACGTCCCAACATTTTCAAACCGTCCTTTAATTTTACCAAAATAAATGATTTACTATGACATTTTGACCGTACCGTAACTACTCCACCCCCACGCTCACACCTCTCCGGACCACACCATCTTACCCTCCCGTACCGCGTCTATGTTAATTTTTCCAATTTAAACCTTTGTCTCTCTAAATAGCTTTAAAATATTCTACTAGTCAACCTCCCGCCAGAACTACCCCTTAGTCAACCCTTCCCCCCAGCCAGAATTACCCCTTTTTTTTAAAAAAAAAAAAGCTCCGCAGCAATCCTTTCATCCTCAGACTATTTCTAATGTTTTTAAAAGGCTTAAAATTTATCTTTCCTAATTTTAAAATTTTGTGTTAAAATTGATCCTGAGGCCATTTTTATTTTAAATCTCATTAATACTCTTTTGTTTGTAAATTGTATCTTTGGACTTAAAGAGAAATTGAAACTGTTACTGATAAGTGCGGGGGAATTACGGGGTGTCCCAAAAGTCCGAGACCACCTGAATATCTTTTGAACGGCTTTATGTGGATCACAAGATGGAGGTTCGTATTTAAAAAACAAATGTTGGGCCCCCTGGGGGGCCACATGGCACCCGCCCCTGAAAAAATGGTCACACCATCAGGTGGTTTAATTTGGGATATAATACCATGCAAAATTTCAAAGATCACCATAAAGCCGTTCAAAAGATATTCAGGTGGTCTTCTACTTTTGGGACACCCTCTATATTAATAGACTCTATGGGCTTCAATAAGCCAATATTTTCCATTCCCATTTAGGGGGATTTAACACTCTTTTCTCGGAAATCTTGGACTACGAGTAGTGAACAATTCTTCTTCTTCGACGTTGATTTCCTTAGATGTACCCTTTAGCAGCACGGTAATCCTCGCTTGGAAGAAATTACACCTTCGAAATATAAGATTCTAAATTTTGATATTTTTAAATGAGGTATCCTAGAGAGCCATAACATTTCAGAATATGAGAGTTTTTTGTTTATTTGGTTCAATAACTGTCTGTCCGTCTGTCTGTCGCAGTGTGAGAATACCACAGACTATTATCACCCAACAAAATCTCTCGACGCTCCTATATTTTTGATATCATTCATTCGATTTGGTTCCCAAGTCTATTTGGAGTCAGCCCTGCTTTCCATTTACTACTATGCCACAACCTTTTGTTCGGTGCCTACTATCTTTGGTTGTAACTCTTTCCTGGCAGTATAACCTTAGCTTGGTTCTCACAGTATACATAGAAACTAGAAACTCGCCTTTTAGAGATAATCTCTCTTTGGCATTTTTTTTTTTTATAAATCCGATTTACTTAGTTGAAATTAGCTTTCGATAATGAGTTTTTAATTCTTCAATTTTTTATGATTTTCTTACGACTTTTATTTAATAGCATACTTATAAAAAGTTTTGTACCTATAAGTTCATTCTTAGCGATAATTCAGAAAAAATAATGCGACAGTGAATGAAAATTAGGTTTTTTATACAGAGTGTGAATGAAAATTAGGTTTCTTTATACAGGGTGTAAATGAAAATTAGGTTTCTTTATGCAGGGTGTGAATGAAAATTAGGTTTTTTTATCCAGGGTGTGAATGAAAATATACTGATGCTTATTTATTCCCATTGAACTATTACTGGTGCTTATTTATTATCATTGGACTATTACTGATGCTTATTAATTTTCATTGGTCTATTACTGGTGCTTATTTATTTTCATTGGACTATTACTGATGCTTATTCATTTTCATTGGACTATTATTTGGTGCTTGTTTTTGTCATTGGACTATTACAGATGCTTACTTATTGTCATTGGACTATTACTTGTGCTTATTTTTAGTTTTTGGACTATTACTGGTGCTTATTTATATTTCCATTGTGTTTATTTTGCTCTTAATCCGCCCATTCTATTCTTTCTCCATTTTTTTATTATTTTTAAGTATAAAGGAAAAAGAAGAAAAAAACTATAAGGAATAAGAATGATTAATGTTTTGCCAAAAATAATAAGACAAAGAAAAAAAAACAATTCTGATGAGGAACAGAGAAGAAGTGAGAGAAATGGGAAATTAGGAATTAAGAAAAGAAAATGGGGAGGAGTGAAATTATGACAGGGGAAGAGAATAGCGGAACAGGAGATGTAATAAAGTTGAAGGAAAACTTGCAAATCCCACCGTACTCGACTCGGATTCTTGTTGTGTTTGGTGTTATTGATGACATTGTTGAAGCTGAAGAGAATAGCAGAACTAGAGTTGTAATAAAGTTGAAGGAAAACTTGCAAATGCCACCGTACTCGACTGGGATTCTTCTTGTGTTTGGTGTTATTGATGACATTGTTGAAGCTGAAGAGAATACCAGAACTAGAGTTGTAATAAAGTTGAAGGAAAACTTGCAAATGCCAAAAACTTGCAAATCGCACCGTACTCGACTGGGATTCTTGTAATGTTTGGTGTTATTGATGACATTGTTAAAGCTGTTGTTGAAGCTGAACAGATTAGCAGAACTAGAGTTGTAATAAAGTTGAAGGAAAACTTGCAAATCCCACCGTACTCGACTGGGATTTTTGTTGTGTTTGCTGTTTTGTTGTTATTGATGACATTGTTGATGCTCCTGTGTGGATGTTGTTAATGTTTTTTCTGAGGATGTTGTTGTTATTGAAGGGGTTGTGGTCACACGCCGTCCTGAGAGTTGCGTAATATGCTGTTTAAACTCTTCCACCACCATAACTTTCCGTAGTGGAAACGGAACGTAATGTAAGTAACAGGATAGTATAGCAACTAGTTTTCTTTTAAATTTTGAAAATATGTAGTTGGAAGTTGGAACACAAAAGAAAGCACGTAGGTATCTTGAGATTGGGGAGAAGAGACAATATTCAACTCGGCCTTTGATGAGACAAGAAAAATCAAAGGAGATTTTATAAATGTGATAAGAAATTTAATACCAAGTTTCTTTTAAGATAGCTGAAGAAAAACTACCAGATAGCACATTACTTCCTCCCTAAAATCTTACCATTATATAAACACAAAACATATTTTTTGTTCACGTTAACAAAAAAAAACTACCTTATCAATTATTGCTACTTTGCTAAGACCAAAAAGACAGTCCTGTTACTCAATGTCTTTTTATCGATAGAGCAATCATTTCCGGCCTCGCTGCTGCAACTGATAGTAGTCATGGCCGGAAGCGATATCTACTAATACAGAAGAAGTTTGGTTCTTGCAACTTATACTTGAGGTTGAGTATGACGTTGCTACAAATACAAAAGACCATGTGTTGTTCTACTGAAAAACGGTGTCCATTGCTTCCTTGACTTCCTCCCCACAGTTGTCATCATCAAAAAGAGTCAGCTTTGTTAATATAATAAGAGATATATTTCTTTCTTAAATAAAATTGATTGCGATAGGTTGGGTGCCATGGCAACCAAGTTTAAAGAAACTTTTATACTTTAATTTTTACCAATCCATATAGTTTTGTTCCAACTTTTAGAAATGAAAAGTGGTGATGTAAAGGTCGTGATTAAAGACTTTAAAAAGTCTTTGATTGAAAATTGTATAGTGGTGTTGCAAATGTTGTACAGTGGTGTTGCAAAGGTCGTGATTAAAGAAGGCGTATTGGACTTCAAAAGGTCTTTGATTGAAAATTATATGGTGGTGTTGCAAAGGTCGTGTAACAAGGAGTATTTGCTAGACCTTTCCAATAAAAGCCTTTCATTTAAGAATGGGACCACTTATGGCAAAGGACTTTGATTGAAACCTGAGATGTGATGTTGTGAAAGCCTTGTATATATAGTGAAAGTGGTATTTCAAAGGTTTTTATTTGAAGAATGAATAGAGGTGTTGGAAAGATATTTTTTTTTAGGAAAAAAATAATATTGGAAAGGTCTTTGGTTGAAGACTGAGAAGTGATGTTGTGAAAGCCTTGAATGTATATATATATATAATTAAAGGTGGTATTTTAAAGGTTTTTATTTGAAGAATAAATAGAGGTGTTGGAAAGGGATTTTGTTTGAGGAAAAAAGTGATATTGCAAGGGTCTCTGTTTGAAGAATGGGAAGTAATGTTGCGAAATCCTTGAATGAAGTATGAAAAGTTGTATTGTAAAGGCATTTATTTGAAGAATGAAGAGACGTTTTGGAAGGGACATTTGTTTGAGGAATAAAAAGTGATATTGAAAAGATCTTTGGTTGAAGACTGAGAAGTAATGTTGTAAAAGCCTTGAATGAAGAATGAAAGTGGTGTGAGTAAAACTTCGTTGGAACCGTTTATTTTTATTTATCTAAATTGACCCATTTTTTGGGTATGATTTAAAAATTGAAGCTCTAAAAACAAATATAAAATCAAAGGTGCTGAATTTTATTGACATGTACCCAAACCAATTTTCTATTTGGCTTCGTTCATTTTATTTCTTATTTATTTCTCACAATATGCTGAAAATTGAAATTGTATATTGAAATATCTTCCTGCTGCTGTAATAATATAGAAATTGCTGCACACTCCTGATCCCAGCAGGCATTCAGCATGAAATGAAATAATAAAATGTATATATTTTATTATATTCTTCCGGCTATTGAAATTGAAGATATCTTTCGAGGATTTAGTCATGAAAAATAGTGAATTTCAAAGGGGAATCGAACCCAATTCAGGCTCAATTCGTGACCTATAAATTATGGTGAGGAAATAAAGAATATCATGCCTTTAAATGAATTAGTCATTAACATCCCACACCACGCATGGCGGAATTTTTAATGCATTTTTTGTTGAGATTTATTTCGGGAATTCGAATAAAGTCAATATTCCATTTCAATGAGCTCCTCATAGAATTGAGACATTTGGGTGACCAGTCGTGCTCAACAGCATTTCCCTGTATCAATTTTGTGTGTGTGTGACATGGCTGATTTTTTGTATTAAAAAAGATGGTTCCAGACTTGTCTTATTATTAATTTGGTAATTGATTAGCCTTCAATGTACAAATTTCAATTAAAAGGCAATGTCCTGAGTGACTGATCAATGTAGAGCCGAAACTATTAATGCTACAGACTTGAAATTTGGAAGGGACCTTCGCTGCACCATGCTGGCTCCGCCCCTGATTATTTTTTTTGAAAAAATAAAAATGGTAATGTTCCTTATTTTATTCACACTTTTATTCTTCAAAAAAATATTTGTACCATTCCATTTAAATTTCCCGAGAAATCGACACTTTGTGTCAAAAAAAGCCACTTCCAGGATTCGAACCTAGATACTGATATTACCATTCGAATGGCCATGCGCCCTTTTCTATCCCTAGAAACAAACAGAATTCAAAAATTCCAAGC
>CM022877.1:5415658-5429637 GCA_012654025.1 Pachypsylla venusta
TTATGTTTCCTTCACTCTTATCAAAAAATCTCTGCGCCAAATGAAAATTTCAAAATGTAAACAAAACAAAATGATTGAAAACATAATTCTCTGGTGAGTACAATTAAAACTACAGAATTTTCATTTTTCTCTGTGTTAGGATAAGCGCCCAAGTTCAAAGTGCACAGGTGTTTACTTCGAACGTCGGGCACTACAAAATAAAAGTACACGGGTGTGAACATCGGGCCTGAGGAGGCTATCTGTGCGAAGCCACATGTTTTATAGATCTGATGCCACTTCAGCCATCTCACGCTTTCCTTACTATTCTGCGGTGGTGCGGAAAGTGAGTCACACGCTTTATAGATCTGATGCCACTTCAGCCAATCTCACGCTTTCCTTACTATTCTGCGGTGGTGCGGCAAGTGTGCCACACGCTTTATAGATCTGATGCCACTTCAGCCAATCTCACGCTTTCCTTACTATTCTGCGGTGGTGCGGCAAGTGTGCCACACGCTTTATAAATCTGATGCCACTTCAGCCATCTCTCGCTATCCGTTCTAGTTTACCTCCTTTTGTTTTACCTCCATTGTTATTAATGCCGTACACAATCGCAAGTACCATCTTCTTCCTAAGGTTTACCTCTTTTTTTTCATTCATTCAAGTCTCCTTTTTTTTGCTTTCTTTTATGTTTTTTGAATGAAGAGAAAAAAATCCCATCTTTACTTCCGATTACCTTACTCTGTTCATATAATATCCCTTCCCTCTCATCTATTGCTCCCTCTATAGGGCTACTAAAAAGTCCCTCAACAAAGTTTAAGGACGACATTCTGTCTTGGGACAGATATAGAAATGTTTCATTCACTCTGATACTCATAACTGAGTTACCTTTTATGGATCTCTGTCCGTATCGACTCGTTCCCACGGGCACTTCACGATTTTCTTTACGTAACGATTTTTTGTCATGTTTTTCCGCCTTGAAAGGAAATCATGCAGTAGGACCAAGATGTACTGTCAGTATATTTTATTGATATTTCGGAATATGTCTTTGAATTTTGAATCTCCCTGTCCACTTATTTCATTCTCATTTCCGAATTTTCCTCTCTCAGTTTTTTATTTATAATTATGGCTTAATCTACTTTTTCATTTTTCTCTCTTTTGTCTTCTGGATTATGGTAATAGAGCTTGTGCAGAACGAAAGCGAGAATAACAATGGTTGAAAATAGTCCGAGGATTATAACCGTCCCGTAAGCAGCCAGAGATTTTTTGGATGCAAAAATTGGGGCAATATCGATTTTTATTTATGGTTGTATGCATGGACCTGCTCGTATAAACATGAAAGTTTTCGACCGCCCAACCCTTGTGCGTTCTTCTGGCGGCCATTTTCCCGCCGAAAAGCGGCGCCAATCTTCAACAGTGGAAAAACTCAAAAATGGTTAGTCTAACGCAAAAAATTACTGCATTCAAAAATGTGGCTGTTAAAATTGCCTGCAAATTCAATTCACACATCTTTCTCCAAAAAACCGCATTCGACAAAAATGAACTTTTGAATTCTTTTTGGTTTATTATTTTTAGGTTTGTATTTCCTAAACAAAGACACAATTTCGCATAAACAACACCAATGAAGTCGTAGATACTTAAATTTATCGTCTCCGTGGCAGAGTGCGCATCACACTCGGCTTGCACCAAGGAGGTTTCGGGTTCGATTCCTGGACGGGTCGAAAAATTAAAAAAGTTTTTTCGAATTTTCTACTTGGTCTGGTTGTGTTTGGCCTCCTGAGGACTTAAATTTATCAATCATCAAAAGGGCTTTTGTCCAGGGCTCAAAAAAGAAAAAGAATTGGTCGAAATGTGGATAGAGGAAAGGAACCCAGCTTGAATTAAAACCGATATATAATTTTTTTGTTTGCGGTGTTAGGTATAATGGCATAAAAAGATGGCAAATGAAAATCTCCACAATTTCACTTAACACATTTTCTCTGTGCGTTGTATGGGAGCGCTGCTACAGGCGGCTTTAGTGGTAAAGGTCCTTTTTGATGAAAATGAATTTATATCTTGTTGTAACAAATTTGAATTTGATTCCGTTTCTGTATTCAAATCGTTTTGCCTGGCACACATTTAGTATTGTTCATTATCTGAAAGAGTGAGGGGTTGTGTGTGCAGATTCCGAGATGATCCCAATCAATTTTCTCCAAAAATTTAACAAACACCGTATGTGCACTACGTTGTATTCACCACAATTCCGTCAGATCACTGAAGTAAGTCCAAGTCCGCTTGGGACACCACTTATTATAGGGTTTTCGATGTTGTTGTTGATTCTAACGCCTTGGTAGGAGAGGGAGTAACTTTTACTTAAGATAGTTCTAAAATTGTAGTGCTTCCCAGTGCTGCTCCAAATAACTCTTAGCTCCTTGGCATATCCTTTTGCTCTATAAAGCGCTGGGCTACCCGTTTATCAAGCGGCAGTACTCGTTTTTCTAAAACGAAAGACTTCCCAGCCATGGAGTAGGTTTGCCCTCTTCTTCTGACTACATCGCATATCATGTCATGTCTAGTGTTAAAAAGCTGCACAATTAAATAAAAAGCAGGACGTGTCAATTTATGATGTAAAAAAGTATGTATTCAGGGTTTTTACATAAATATGTGCAATACAGTGTTTTTTAAATTGTTGTCATCGACAACTCCCCCCCCAAAAAAAAAAACAAAGAGACTGGGAGCCCAGAAAAAATATCAGAATCGAAAGCTCCTCAACCGTTTTCGAGTTACGGCCGATTTTCCAATTTGTGTATGGAAATTCAAATTCTTGTTTGATTTAAATAAAATTATGTACAAAATCGGTTAGTGCCGATATAATTTATTAGAACTGAACACCAAGTTTGTTGGGTAGAAGGTGTTGGGAGTAGTATTGGGTTAGGTTCCAATAAAAATAAAATGCGTGTTGAAGTCTGTGCAAGGTTAGGCTAGGTCGCAGACCCAGTCTAACCTTTTTTTTCTCTCATCTTCTCGAAACGAAGTTCGGGTACTCAGCTAGTAACAATAATAATTATTCCTAGCAACTTTCATCGTGGATATTAGGTATTATTTTAAAATGGAAACTTTCATGCTTTCCACAAATTAGATTTCCCGTTGTATTATGTAGGATATAAAGAGAGGTATACGTTGTTCAACGTGGAACGAAACACAAACGTAGGTATAGGAAGCCGGCCGGTAGAAAGAACGGTAGAAAGAAGCCGGTAGAAAGCAAATCTAAAAAAATTGACGTTCAGTTCGATTGGATACGCCTTCGGTAAAAGTTCAGGTCATAAAAAGTTATGAACCTGAACGTATTCGGAAAAATATTTAAACAATCGCCCACATTCCCTCAGGAGGGCAGATGGGGTGTTTCTTTTTTTTAGGTGCGGGAGGGGGGGTATTCTCATAAAATTGAAATACAAGTGGTAGTTTAATTTTTTCAAACATTTTGGGACAGACGTAGGAAATACCCATTTTCACAACAATGAGGTACGATTATTGTTTCACTGTCCTCACGGAGTATGTCAGTGCATCCCAAAACATCCATGACAATCCAACGTTGCGTTTTTTTGGGGCACACTGCCTCTGGGACAATCGGTGAAGGCGGTATTTAAAATATAATGAAAAATAGGACGTCTAAATGGCTTGTGCCAAGGAGACAACGGGTTCGATTCCTGGTTGGGTAGAAAATTTGGTAAAGGTTTTTTCGAATTTTCTTGACTTGATCTTGTTGTGTTTATATGATAATAACAACAAGTGGTAGCATCATAAGTAATTGGTAAGTGTACCTTAGGTTTAGTGATATTGGAAAGATTGTTGAAAATACCTTGTAATGCTATGATCTCCACAAAATTGTGACATAATAACACAAAGAAACATACATTTACATTTCGTTCTTTAACATAATAAAAAATATTATCTATTTCTATTAAGAAAAATTTACGTTTGAAAGAAAGAAAAAACAAACACATAAAGACTCGACGTGTGCCCAAAGTTGGTTAACCTCAATCATGGAACGTGGTATGGTTGATGGCTTGTGTGACCTGATTCGTCAGTAGAGAGCCCGTCATGTGCGGGACCAACCTCTGCCAAATGAAACGGTTAGAATCTAGAGTTCAGCTGTTATCCAGTTAAAAAAAATGAAAATAAGGAAACTAAGAAATACATCGTAAGCCATTTTTGCACAAAAAATAAAACTTGTACCATTAGAGAAGGTGAAATGTTTGGATGCCGTCGGAATATAAATTGAAAGACAAAATCGAACAATAGTGCCGTCAAGTAAGAAGAAACTTTAACGGTAAAAAAGTATACTTTCAAGGAAACAATTATTGATGGATTGATCGGTTATTGAGTGAAAATAAGGAAACAATGAGTGATGGATTGATCAGTTGTTGAGTGAAAATAAGGAAACAATGAGTGATGGATTGATCAGTTGTTGAGTGAAAATAAGGAAACAATGATTGATGGATTGATTGGTTATTGAGTGAAAATAAGGAACAATGATTGATGGATTGATCAGTTATTGAGTGAACATAAGGAAACAATGATTGATGGATTGATCAGTTATTGGGTGAAAATAGGGAAACAATGATTGATGGATTGATCAGTTGTTGAGTGAAAATAAGGAGGAGAAAGGGAAAAAAAAAACTTTTTCTATTTCCCTCCCCTACATCCTATTATTTCCCTTTCCCTCCTATTTTATTCTTTTTGATTAGAAATCCAAAAGAAAGGGGAAAATACTCGTTCGTTTTCATCCCTATTATTACTAGTCTACGACAGTTCCCCCATTCAATTTTTTTTTGACAATCACCCCTTCTGCTTCAATATTTCCTTCCCCATGTCCTTTGTCACCTCCTTTTACCCCCAAACATATTCATATTCTTTCCGATTCCCCTTTTCCTATCTGTTCTTTGTGTTGTCATCATTCCTGTTTCCTTTTATGAGTCAATCTGTCAAAATAAAAAGTAATTCAAGGTTTCCATTCTTTCAGATGGAACCCTAGAGATATGTCTGATAAAGCCGACTCTTGATAATTCAAACCCTCGATAATTCGATTCTCTGGATAATTCGAAGGAGCTGTCAGGTCCCCAGCAAACCTCCCGATAATTCTTATAAAATCAATGCATTTAGACACACTTAGTAAATCGGAAGCATATAAGGAAACAATGATTGATGGATTGATCAGTTATTGAGTGAAAATTTTGTAATAGTAAATTATAAAACATAACTAACGGCATGTGGGTCCATGTGGGTGATTTTGTGAGAAACCATCAGGGATTCAAGAGCCCAAGGGATCTTAACCTCAGCAGCAAGAGACCCAGCGTAAATTCTTTTAGAGATTCATTAAGGACATGTATATGTACAGCTTCAATATCCCTGAGGAACATCTGAGGGGCCCTTGATTTGCCCAAAGTAATGCCCTTTGGGATAAATTCAGACTATGTATACTTTTAAAATCCACGTGGCCATAGTGCTGTTATTGAATATAATGCTCCTAAACCCCAGTTTTTTATTTGTAAAAAGTTTATTAGGTGCCGCTTGTGAAAACAGCTGGACCCGCATCGGCTACCATCGGACATGTAGAAGCCACTACTGATCCTACGTGGTCACCGTTAGTAGTAACTCGCTATTCTTAACATGCCTAGAAATGGCACGATATGTCTAAAACGATATATATCGATATATTTTCTTCGATATATTTTTCACGATATATCATTTAATATGTACACTAATTTAGGTTTTTTCAATGTTCTTAATATAGCGATAAAATCAGAAGTTATCCATTTTCATTTTCTATTTTAGAGGATCCTACTTTTCCCTTTGAAACTGATAATTGGTGGAAACTGGAAAGTAGGGGAGGGTCAGGTTAGGAAAGTACAGAGAGGAGACGAAATTTCCACCAATTCACTTTGTAAAATTCTAATTTCGAATAAACCGATATACCTATATCGACATATTTTTCATATATCGATATATTTGAAATTCGATATATCGATATATTTTTGAACGATATGCCATCACTAAACATGCCTAACTTCAGTGATCTTACTGGGACTGGCACGTTGAGTGCCATAGACGCTAGCTGATTATATATTTTTAATATAGTTCATTAGATTTAAGTGCCTAGATAGTAAAATGGCTTCATCGGGTATATTTCCGGCCCCTTCCATGTTTTTGAAAAGTGATAAATGTCTCAAATTCATCCTTAGAATAGCATAATATGCTACTCAACCACAAACATCACTTTTTGTGATGGACACGGAAAGTAACTTAAGTGAGGAGACTCGTAACAGCCCTGCAGTCCGTACAACACAAGTAACATTTAAATTGAAAGCAATAGCCTCATTTTTCCAGCAAAAGATGTCGCAATAATTGTAAGAAACGTCTGTGAAAGAAAATATGCCGGCGTGTACACCTCAGACGAAATCAGATAACCACGTAAAAATAAAATGGGAATATTTTGTCTGCAGTTTGCTGCAACCCCCTTGGGGTCTTATCTTTAGACATAGTTATGTGAATATGAATGAGACAAAGGGGGGGGGTTAAATCTCATGGGGGAACAATTGAAATAGAAATTATGTAAAACAGGCACCGGCAGATTTGCTTGGAGATTTAGAGGCAAGGCCATGCTTACAATGGACTAAAATAGTTTAGTAGACAATATTTGGTACCAATTAATAAGGTGTTTTATTCCGTTAGCGTAGACAAGATAAACACACTTTTTCTTTATATTTTCATACTAGCATCCTCCGATCGCGGCTTCGCCCGCGCATATTTTACATGTGGTATACAAAACATGTGTTATACATATCATATGTAGTTCGAAAATTGTGAAAGTAAACGTGTACGCTACTGTTGTATGTATCATGCTCTATCTCTCTCGCTCCAATGTATTTCTTAAGGGGATTGTTTACTTTTCGCGATTTCTACCCCTTAAAATTAAAATTTTGCAAAATTATTTCTTAGTGACACTTACATGGTGCAACGAAGGTCCCTGCCAAATTTCAAGTCTGTAGCATTAATACTTTCGGCTCTACGTTGATCAGTCACTGTAAATTGTAAGATTTGTAATTTTTAGTCATAATATTACCTCAGAGTCTATCTATCTATCTAAATACTATACAACCGCATGTGTAACTGACTCACTGACTCATGATCAAAATGTGTGGCCTAAACGGTGCTATCTAGAGAAAAATNTGATGTTGTTGTTGTTGTTATTTTTGTAGTTGTTTTTGATGATGATGATGTTGTTGGTGGTGGTGGTGATGAATTACGCCTTACAATATTACAAAAGTCAGCATAAAAAAAAAATGATGAAATTTCGGGGGGGTCTGGACCCCATGGACCCCCCCCCGGGTACGGCCTTGCTATGAATAAATAAACATTATTTATAGAAAATCCAAATTCATCAAAAACCAAAATACAAAACTTGTTTTCCCTATACAACAAATACGTTTGAAATCTTACAGCAGGATGTAATTTGGTACCTGCCGCCTCCGCCTCTTCCTCCACAATCTCATTGTCTATTCAAGACACGATGTATATTAAGGACTCAACATGGAGGTGACAGGGCGTTCGTTCAATACGACACACAGGAAAACGCCTATAGGTGGGTTCACGTTTCAGAGGAGGCTTTGCGTCGAACAATGGAGAGGGGATGAAAGAGAAACATCCAGGAGAGGTGGGTTTTTTCCATTATTAAAATTTCATTATTGTTCAAAAATATTGGATGTTGCTCATATCAAGCTGATCCTGTCGAAATACACGCGCCCAATGTACTAAGATTTACGAAAGTTTGTTCTGTGCTTATCGAAGGCGTAATTTCTTCCAATCCATATATGACTTGATAACTTTCCATGAGGAAAAGTAAATCTTGTAAGATGTTACTTGAGGGTGATATCCTCACGGGCCTAGTCCACCTGAGCTGATGGTGTAAAACAAGGCAGAAAGCAACTGTGTAATATCATTATGTTTATAACTCTTTGTTACCGACGTAATTATATTGCAGTGATTTTCATGGTTCTGGGGGCCCATGTCAATTATCAGCCTCCAAGAACGGATGTATGATGACAATTAAAAACATAAGCAGTATACTACNAGAAACAATTGCTTCAATATCAGGCTGAATATTACTATTTTTACGCGAATGTCATGGGACACATCTAATTTACTGCTATACTTGTTTTTCAAGTACAACATTTGAGAAAATCCAATTCGCACATATATGTGGTAACAAAGGGTAATGGGCTTTCAGTTCTTTCTTGTGGAAACTTAAATATTTGATCTTGTTGATTTTCATCCAAAACTCAACTAAAATACTGCTACTGTTGAACATATCTTTCACGGTGCCGTCACTTGTCAGATCAATAAATGATTCTTTATATTCGTCAGCAGCGCCTGCATCTGAGTATTCTGCGAACGGATTTTTAATCTACTCAAGTCACTCGTATTATAAGGTGGATTTTTTTTTCTTTTTTTTTTACATAATGCATATATTTATTTTATGATATTTTGTGTACAACTGAAAATGGCTTCGCCTACGACCTGAAATGGGTCCGAGTACCAGCGGTGGTACGCGTACAGAGTCAAGACAAGACAAGTAGACTTTTGTCTAGGAACTATAGGGATAGGAGTGGGGGAAGAGAGTTTAGTTCAGTTCTGCGTAGAGCGTAAGGTGAAATTGTCAGGATTCGAATATTCGAAAATTGTAATTGTTGTGTTTTTTACAATTATCTTTTATAATAATGAAAGTGCATATTCTATTTTTAGAGTGTTTTGCGTTGAATAATAATTACATAAACATTTAAGTGAAATTTTCGGGATTCGGAAAATTTAATTTATTTTTGTACTAAACCAAAAGGCCAAAAGATAATCAATTTTTGTATACTGACTCCAAAAAGTAGATTACTTACACTACGCCGGTGGGGGTGGAAGGGACCCCGCTCGGTGAAACTGCTACGGGCCCCGCGGAAGGTTCTGTGGGAACATCAATTAAATTGGTTTCATAAAACTAACTAAAGGGTGCCTCGTTATAATTTACACGGTTCTAATATTTGGGGATATTTGGATTACGTACGGCTGACGGACGAACTAATTTTGGTTTATTATTTTCATTTTTTATTAAATTTTGTTATACTACTGTAGTATAACAAAATTTAATAAATAAATTATTATAATGACTACATACATACCCAACAAGTTAAATATTATTATTTTCAATTACATGCAATGTTAGAGTCTGTATATCTGAATTATTGATTTGTTTTCGACTAAAGTTTTTAATGTCATCATATACATCCTATCTTGAAGGCTGATAATTGACATGAGCCAACAGAACCATGTCTCCCATTGCATTACAGGGTTGTACATTTTAAATTACGCAGTCTAAATATTTCCGAAACTGTTGGTACCACGGAAAAAAATTATTCTGACCGAACTGTCACCGATAACAATGCGGCCATTTTGCGATGTGAAAGTAGGTCGTTCAATTTAAAACAAAATTTGACATTGAAATAACTTTGAAGGACAAGGTTATTTCAATTGGAAAATTCGATTATGTAAAAGAAGGTAGGTCGTTCAATTTAAAACAAAATTTGACATTGAAATAACCTTGAAGGACAATGTTATTTCAACTGGAAAATTTGATTATGTAAAAGAAAGTAGGTCGTTCAATTTAGAACAAAATTTGACATTGAAATAACCTTGAAGGACAAGGTTATTTCAATTGGAAAATTCAATTATGTCAAAGAAAGTAGGTCGTTCATTTTAAAACAAAATTTGACATTGAAATAACCTTGAAGGACAAGGTTATTTCATCCTTGAAGGATAACAGCGTGACAGATTAACCTGGGTCACCACAATATGTCCTCCTTGATGTAGTGACATTTTGGATTTTGGTCAGAATATTATATTTTTTGTATTGCCAATAGTTAAGGATACGTTTAGATTGCGTAAATAATGCACTACCCTATATAAAATCTAATAATTCTTCTGAACCACCCCGAACAAGTACACTTGTTCATAAGAAGTACCAGCACTCTTATCAAAGGTTGTAATATAAATTTATGAAGCTTCCTCTCGAATGTGTTGCACACAAAGGCTATCTTCCTATCGTCAAACACCCTAAGCACAAAAATAAACAGTCTTCTGTCATCTTTAGAAAAATTGTAACAGAAAACTAACAAAGAAGAGACTGCGAGCCAGTGGAACAAAAAGGGATATTCAGGATATTTACATTGATGTTGTACGCTGGTCTCCGTTCGAGTGTTCAGTGCTGTGTGGGGATTGGAACTGTTAATACACGGACACACAGAAGGAGGTTGTAGCAGCAGAACGCCAGCGATCGTCCCGGCGGTCTACAATATAGTGACGCCACACAGAGAGCGAGATCCAATGCGCGGTCGTTACTGTCGGTCGTGATACTTCGGTGTATCAAGAGCTACCTACATGACGAAGAGCTTATTAGTTTTGCAAAAGAAATCAAACAATAAATCAAACAGGGAGAATACCACCGGTTATGCAGTGAATTGGAGTCTTATGAAGAGAGAAGAATTGGGAGAATACCACCGGTTATGTATTGAACTGGAGTCCCATGAAGAGAGAAGAATTGGAAGAATACCACCGGTTATGTATTGAACTGGAGTCCCATGAAGAAAGAAGAATTGGGAGAATACCACCGGTCATGTATTGAACTAGAGTCCCATGAAGAGAGAAGAATTGGGAGAATACCACCGGTTATGTATTGAACTGGAGTCCCATGAAGAGAGAAGAATTGGGAGAATACCACCGGTCATGTATTGAACTAGAGTCTCATGAAGAGAGAAGAATTGGGAGAATACCACCGGTTATGCATTGAATCCACCGCCTCAACCAACTGAGCTACTAAGGCTGTTTAATTGGAGTCTCATGAACATCCGGTTGTCAAGAACTTTCGTATGCCACAAGAATGTTTCGGGGCACTGCACAATCTGATTAAAGGGAAGATTGAAAAATTTTTCATAGAACTGAAGGAAACGAGGGAGGTCACGCGAAATCTCTAATTGTGTACTTCACCGCATCGCTGGTTGTCACAACAAACACTGACAGAGATGATGCAAAAGTGAATAGTACAACTATACCGCCTGACCACTTCAGTAAGATGTCACTTCCCACCGCAACAAACCGCATTCTGTATGGACGGGACTTAACTTCGGTGCTTGAGACAAAAACAAAGACATCAAATTTCCGAGCTAAACCTTCAAACCCTGTCCTGGATGCGGCATTGGGTGGATTCGGATCTAACTTTATCCCCGCCTCCTCGAAAGACTGGTCGATCAAAGGTCGCAGTGATAATTGCAATCAGGCTCCATAGAGATATGCAACCAGTTTCATAATATTAGCTGTGCGTTCCCGAACTTTGTTCCGAGAAGATAAGAGAAAGAATGAAAATAAATGTGATGTTATATTCATATCACCGAGGCATTACCGTATAAACGCGAGCATACCACACATATATTACATATTAACTACAAGTTTGTTCCCAGCCGAAACACAGCAAGCTTCAATACGTTTTTTTTTTGTTGGAATCTAGCTCTAAATTTTGTTCTGCCATTTGCTTCCAGACTACTGTTCATATTAGATACAGTGTTACACTTGCTTCTCATCTTATCTTCTCTTTTATAAAGATAAAGCTAACGACTCAACTTACATTTAATGCTGATATAAAAGCTCATAATATGAAAGGGATATGTTTACTTTGTACTGCTCCCAGACTACTGTTCATATTAGATACAGTGTTACACTTGCTTCTCATCTTATCTTNAATTAGACCCCTAATGGGACTTATTCACAAAATTTCAAAAAAAGGCTTATGGCGCGGCGGGCAAACGGAGCCGCATGCGGTATATAATATTGTATGAGAGTTCATCCTCCATAACTATTTTTTTAAAAAAAATATCTCTAAGGGTTAGGTGGTACAAAATGCCTCGGATTAACCTCAGCTAGTGATAACCCCCCACTCAAGAGTCTATTTTTTATATTACTAAAATTAAAATATATGGATGAGATGTGGTATTATAAAAACAACCCCACACCAAAAACAATCACAGAAAGTGGTAAGACAGTTTTCTTTTTTTGCTGAGTGAGTATAGAAAAAAGGTTTAATATTTCCCCCAAAGGCTTCGACGGACTCAAAAGATTTATGTTAAGCTCGCAAGTTTTCTTAGAAAAAAAAAGGATCAGGAAAATCAGAAATGGAACAAAAATATTTGAAATCCAAAGATAAGTCAAGTGAAGATAAAAATGATGTTTTTCTTTGAGATTTTCTGTACAGAAAATGACCTCTTGTTGCTCCTATGAGAGAGAATAGAATGAGATGTACGGGCAAATTGGACGACCCCTTGTCCTTGTGAGAAAGAAGAGAATGGGTTTGATAGGCAAATTGGACGACCCCTTGCCCTTGTGAGAAAGAACAGAATGGGTTTGATAGGCAAATTGGACGACCCCTTTCCTTGTGAGGGAAAACAGAATGGTTGGATGGACAAATTGGACGATCCTTTACCCTTCTGAGAAGAAACCAAATCGGTTTCATAGACAAATGATATGACCGACCCTTTGCACTTGTGAGAAAAAACAGAATGGGTTGGACGGGCAAATTGGACAACCCCTTGCGAAAGAAAAACAATGAGATGTAGGGATAAAATGGACGACCCTTTTTGACACTGTGATAGAGAAAAGAATGAATACACAGGAAAAGCGATGATTCTTCGCACCTGTGAGAGATAATACAATGAGATACTGAGGCAAAATGGACGACCCCTCTCCTTTGTAAGAGATAACATAATAGGATGCACAGGCAAAAATTAACGACCTTTTGTTCCTGTGAGAAAGAAGCTGAGTACATCCCAAAAAAGCAAGCACATGTGGTGTCCCTAACAGATTCTCATCCCATTACTAAACGGGACCAACGTTTCTCAATATAAGTGATCTGCGGGGAACTACAGACTGATAAGTCGTCAGCTAACGCTGTATATTATTAACGGAAGAAAAATATTAGAAAAGAGAATGGAATTTGAAGTAAAAGAAAGAAAGAAGTGTGAAGAAAAATACAAAAGAAAGCCGTAATCTAAAATAAATAACAATAATGGAAATAAAATGAAGTTCAAACAAGCACACAACATCACAGAACACAACTCAGTCAAAATTATTTGTTCTTCCATGATGAAAGAAGTATTGAAATTAGCGGAATAAGGGAGAACAATGATCAAATTGGAGAGGGCACAATGCTCACTCTATATTGAAACTAGCAGTATATGAGAGAACATTGATCAACTAGGAGATGACACAATATCACTCAATGTTGAAATTAGCAACACAAAGAGAGAAAATTGATCAAATAGAAAGGGCAAATTACTCACTCTTACAACATGTTCCACTAGCATATAAGATTTTTTTTGACGTGTGAAACATACATCTGCTAATGTGTGTGCCACACGTGCCCTCGGCCTCAAATGTAGATGTATATGTGCTCAATTCTTCTTAAATTTAATTAAAATTTGTACATTGAAGGATAATTAAGTTTTCTATTCCGTTTCGCATGACAAATAGATGTTAAAGAAACGTTAGGCAAAAATAAAAATCTATCGCCAACGATCATACCACACGTTGAATACACCAGTTCCCGTCAGATCACTGAAGTTAAGCAACGTCAGGCGTGGTCAATACTTGGATGGGTGACCGCTTGGGAACACCACGTATCGTTGGCTCATTTTTTGGGCCAACTAAGACTGGGTGAGATCAATGCGGGTAGCTGGTTTGCAAGTTTTCAGCGAATGGAGGGTAAAACAGGGTATTCAATCAAAATGTTTTTTTTTTTTTAATTTGGCTTAACGTCTCTTTAACATCTATTGGTCATTCAAGACGGGGGTTTTACCCTCCATTCGCTGGAAACTTGCAAACCAGCTACCCACATTGACCTCACCCAGCCTGGGTTGGGCCGGAAAAAGCCAACGATA
>CM022877.1:5434510-5450741 GCA_012654025.1 Pachypsylla venusta
TTTGTTTGAATATTATGAAAATATAAAAAATCTATTCCCAATTCCAATGATCGATGATTCCTGCACCCTGTTGCCACACTGCATTTTGTTTGAATATTATGAAAATATAAAAAATCTATTCCCAATTCCAATGATCGATGATTCCTGCACCCTGTTGCCACACTGCATTTTGTTTGAATATTATGAAAATATAAAAAATCTATTCCCAATTCCAATGATCGATGATTCCTGCACCCTGTTGCCACACTGCAATTTGTTTGAATATTATGAAAATATAAAAAATCTATTCCCAATTCCAATGATCGATGATTCCTGCACCCTGTTGCCACACTGCAATTTGTTTGAATATTATGAAAATATAAAAAATCTATTCCCAATTCCAATGATCGATGATTCCTGCACCCTGTTGCCACACTGCAATTTGTTTGAATATTATGAAAATATAAAAAATCTATTCCCAATTCCAATTATCGATGATTCCTGCACCCTGTTGCCACACTGCAATTTTGTTTGAATATTATGCATGACCTGTTTTTATAAAATGGCGATGGGAACAATGATGATGGATAAAAGGTAGTTTTTTTTTTTTTTAATATGGAGGCAGAAAGGTGGCGAGTTTATGAACATCAATTTGGCTGTCGAAAGCTGCGTGATGAGTTATGATGAAATTTATTTTAAAATTCTCTCTTTCTCTCGATTTCCACTGCAAAATATACTCTTTCCCCGTTCAACATTAGTCTGTGCCGTCTGCTTATTTTATCCGGATGGTTTTCTCTTTTGAAATTATTTGATACTGTTTTTCCCCATCCTGTCTACATTATACACGGCGTGTTGTCAGTTTGTTATTCTACTGACTAACTCGCTGACGCACAATCAACGTAGCTTAACAATGTACGTATACCTAGAAACCTGAAATTTGGCACACAGTATACGAACGGCGACGAGGATCTCAGAATACCAAGACTTAGTCATATTGGAGATAGGTGGCACGAGATCACAAGCTGGTGATAAGGTATTCTGTTGGTATTTCGAGATCTATACCAATGATCTCTCCTCACAACTCATTTGAGGTATTCTTGAACCTTTTTGTTGGTTCTTGTGATGAGTGTTGAAAGATGTCCAAACCTTTATCAATGTTAACCCAAATAATTTTAATAAGTGAATTTATTATCTTAAAATATTTGTACATTTAGTTGTACAATTCTTGGAATCCATGCATGATTATGTGATGTACATACATTGAACAGGAAAACGGATGATTCTTTCGAGAGAGTAAGATATAATGGAAGAATGTTGGTTCTGGCCAGCTTAATTATAGATGACGATCCTAAGCCCTTGTAAATACAGAAAGTTCGGTATTAGGAAGGGCTGGATGCCTTTAAAAAAACTTTGCTTCAAACCAATGATGAAAAGTCATGTTTGGTTTGAAGGAAACACTGTGAGAAGAAAGCGAATGTTACCGTGCTAAGAAAGAATGCAGCTTAAGAGAATTGGCACTGAAAAGGTTGTGGATGTAGCATGGTAGAATTAAGGAGGGAACTCCGACCCCAAATAGTTTTTTTAACGTCTCCCAATTAGAATAAGGAGACGTTAAAGTTGGGAGAATTTAAAGTGTTGGGTGGAAGAGAATTTCTCAGGAATTAACCCCGCCCTTTGAACTTTAATTTATTTTATATTATTTGCCTTCTTCTTCTTGTCTATCTTTATTTTCACCAGTTCTAAACAATTACTATAAAAAAAGTTCATTCAATAAAGAATTATATAATAATAAGAAGTGTTGTTCTGGCACGTCACTGACTGACATCTAGCAGAGGGCAGAAAAACTTATCGGGAAACAAACAGACGACGCGACGTCAACATTTGTTTTTGATTCAGAATCGGTATGGAAAATACCGTGCTGTGCGGGCTGAGTTTTTTTGGCTCGCACCCTATTAGATGTTTGTTGAATAATATAGGACTCGTGGTTTAGTGTCCTCTGAGTCAAATCCAGTCCGTATAGAAGATGAGAAACGCTCCACTCCATTGAGGTTGCAAAATAACTTATCACCAGCTTCGACACCTCTCTCTGACCTCACCAAATCTTATGCTAAGTAGTCCCTTATATTTGTCGTTGTTTGTGTTATGCCCATAACTTGTAAACATTAATTTAATCTTTCACCACTAATATGAGGTCTCCTTGAACTTTATTGTTGGTTCTTGTGATGAGTGTTGAAAGATGTCCAAACCTTTATCAATGATCTCTCCTCACCACTCATTTGAGGTATCCTTGAACTTTATTGTTGGTTCTTGTAATGAGTGTTGAAAGATGTCGAGATCTTTATTAAAAATCTCTCCGATATTAAATTAGCCGCTCGAATCAAAATTCGGCGATAATTCGAACATGATTAATGAACATATTCTGTGGTTGTACCATATCGATATATTTCCAGATATCGATATCGATAAGTACTGTCAGAATTTGGAAAGACATACCGTTATTCTTGGAGTCATCGGTATGTTTCTCTTATTGACATCACTTATCGTCTATCGTTACACACATGTGTGTATTTAGTTGATTTGGTGTCAGTTCGGTTTATCTCAATGGGTGATGCTGTTTCCTCAGATTTGAATTTTTTTGTCATTTCCTCTGACCTCAATATGAATTGCGCGAGATAGGACATTGACTGTAGGAATTATCATTCGTGTAGTAGACCCTCGTGGCAGAGTGCGCATCATCCTCGCCTTGCACCAAGGAAGTACCCGGTTTGATTCCTTGTCGAGTCGAAAATTAAAAAAAAAAAGATTTGGNGATTCCTTGTCGAGTCGAAAATTAAAAAAAAAAGATTTGGAGTTTTCTGCTTGGTCTATACAGGGTGTCCCAAAAGTCCGAGACCGTCTGAATATCTTTTCAACACTTTATGTGGAGTTTTAAAATTTTGCATGGTGTTATTCCTTAAATTAAACCACCTGATGGTGTGACCAGAATTTACACGTGTAGCGTGATTGGTTTCCAAATTGCGGCCATTTGAAATTTCCAAGATATGACTTCCAAGAGTGTCTAAAACTAGGNGGGGGGGGGGGGGATTTCGAATATTGAGGGTATGTTTGTTAATGGCAAACGTGTCTTTCTTTGGTAGTCATATTTATCCCTAAAATCGACAGTCAGACCGGATGAAGTTAAGACCCTTAAGCAACCTATGAATTCCACTAAATTGTTTTAAGTAATTTGTTCTACAGAGGTGAAATGGTGAGGAAGCTATTTTGACGTATATACCCGCTAACCGTGTAAAAGGCATTATTGGGTTCGATCACTATATATATGCGCATAAAAACTTGAATACTTTTTTTGAAATGTTAATTTTTTTACAAAAATCGACGGTTTTTACCGCTTTTTAGCGGGAATCCGGCCAATATTTTTTATACATAAAACACATCACGGTTTTTTTTTTATTGAATTCGAATCTACTTTTGACGGTTTTTGACACTTTTTTCCTACTTGGCAAATCATACCACTACCTATACACACACTTCTCAATCTTTAAAAACTTTTCTCGCTCCTCTTTCATTTCGAAAGTTGAAGTAAAAAAAAAAATCTTATTTTTCTTTTTTGAGAAAAGGTTTGAGAAAATGTCTGGCATTCTTTCAAAACAGCCAAACTTTATTTTTATTGTACCAAAATATAGGGGCGTGGGACCGATGAGGATAGGGTCGAGGGGCGGGGAAGCGTCTAACCTGAAAAACATGTTAAGGTCACATGGTTTAATACATGTAAGCTTACAGGGCGTGTGTGTGAAAAAAAAGGCAAAATCAAGGCAAGGTTTTACCCTTGCCGGTATATTCAAATGAAACAATATTTATCTGAATATGCGTGGTGAACTTGATAAATCAAGGCAAGTTTTTACCCTTGCCGGTATATTCAGATGAAACAATATTTATCTGAATATACGTGGTGAACTTGAAAAACGTTCACCCTGTAGAGATATGTGGGTTCCTTTGTACTTAATGTATGTGGACTTCCCCCAGAAAGCGCAACCAGGGGAAATTTTCCGGGGGAAAAACAAAAACAAATCGGGCTTATCAAGCCATATGGGCATCGGCATCCTAATTTCATTCCGCGTACCGGCCAGGTCTGAAAGAAATGTGGTCAGTAACCCGACTTCAAGGACAATCTATCTCAGAGGTTCCCAAACTGGGGGGCGAGAAGGCAACCAAAGGGGCGCGCGAGACCAGTTGAATTATTATCATTTAGTTAAAATATATGTGCACAATTTTTTTACAAAGGTAATTTCATTGAACATGATGTTTAAGAAATTTAAATGAAATAGCAATCAGCAATATCCATTCATAATTTATAATGTAAAGAGGAGGGGGCGTGGAAGGCNCGCAGCGAAGCACGGGCGAAACAGTTAGTATACAAGAACCGTTCACTTAAAATATCCGTTCGTTCTTACAGTACAAATTCACTCAAGCGAACTGTTCTATCATATAAGTTCAACGTTCTGCTTTAAAGTTCAGTTCATCTTAACTCCCTCATTACTTTTCACTTTCTTCAAACTATTTTGTAGGCTATAAACCTTTTTTTATTATTTATACCCCAGGGTTGCAGGCTGCGGAGCTTTCCCAAAAGGAGGAGTTGAAATTTTTGACCGAACAAAGTAGAGGTCTAGTTTTAACTCCACATTTTTTTATTGTTTGTGTATTTATACCACGATACCACTCGAACGCTTTATCCGATTAAATACAATCAGCTTTATGGACTCTATTGGGTAACCCGGAGCCAAATGGTGGCCATTTCAAGTGCGTGGGATCTCCAGTTTTAAGAAGTACAAGCATGATGAGGAATTGAAGATTATTTGAAAGACTCCCCAGTTCTACTTTACTTAATGGTAGTTATTTTTTGGTTTATTCTGCTCTTTTGGAATGGACTAAGATCTTGAACTACCCACTATATTGGAGAACAATGTTGACCTCTCTCTCATACAAAGAAGAATGGTACACATTACGGGGAGTGGACAAGGGGAGTGTCCCTCCCAAGATATCAAACTAAAAGAAAACTTTGGACAATTCTCTCTCAGGATTTATGGATTTTTCTCTGTGTATCATACTGCGAGCATGTGAGACAGAGAATGTTATTTTTAGAAAGGTTTGCTTCTCGTTTTAGATTAGACTGTGGAGAGTTTTGAAAATTTAGAAAAGTGTGTGTGTCAAACGTGTCATTGCGAACCCACAATGGTTTGAGAGCAATCTTTTTTTTCAATTCACCTTTTGTGGTCTTTCCCAATCATGTGTTTGTTGTTAAGGACACACCGCTAAAATGTGAAAGATAGTTCCAAAAGTGCAAAAAGTTGTTCATTAAAGGTAAAAGAGAGAGGTTTGCAAGATCTGTGAGATTTTCAAAAGTTGTGAAATGAAAGTAAAAAAGAAAGGTTAAAAAAGGCAGAAGAAAAATATTCACTTGGACAAGTGCTGTTNGCGGGAGTCTAGAAAAAAAAAAAACACTTTCACCTTTTGTGGTCTTTCCCAATCATGTGTTGTTAAGGACACACCGCTAAAATGTGAAAGATAGTTCCAAAAGTGCAAAGAGAGAGGTTTGCAAGATTTGTGAGATTTTCAAAAGTTGTGAAATGAAAGTAAAAAAGAAAGGTTAAAAAAGGCAGAAGAAAGATATTTACTTGGACAGGTATTGTCTTGGCGCTAACTTTTTATCGCGAAGTGTTTTTGGGGGGATATTCATTATGCAGAGAATTAGCTTCATAGAATCAGCTTTTAAAAATAGCTTCATAGGGTCACAAAAAAGCTATTAAATCAAAATCCTTTTTTTTTTAATTTGGCTTAACGTCTCTTTAACATCTATTGGTAACTGAAGACGGGGGTTTTACCCTCCATTCGCTGGAAACTTGCAAACCAGCTACCCAAATTGACCACACCCAGCCTGGGTTGGGCCGGAAAATTTTATTGAGAATAACAATTTATAAATACAGAGGTCCTTAACCTAAGCTAAAAAGGAATAAAAAAAAACCCTAGCTTCTAAGATTAAATATTGTTTTATCAGAGGGAGCACGGGAACGCTAACAACGCTTTCTAGATACATGCAATACGTAGCGGGTCATGGCACTTAGTGTGAATGTTTCTTAAATTGGCAATACTAATACATAATATTTTTATTGTGGTTAATTCCAAGGATTTATTCTTGAAAATAATGCGCACCTACACCAAAAGATACATAAAATAGGCCTTTGAATATTTCTTTCAAATATTCAAAGCCTATAATTAACAAAATCATTATTTATAAAGATAGATACATAAAATAGGCCTTTGTATATTTCTTTCAAATATTTAAAGCCTATAATTAACAAAAGATCTGTGGGTTCCTTTGTACTTAATGTATGTGGTCTTCCCCCAGAAAGCGCAACCAGGGGAAATTTTNAAGAAACTAGTTTCGAATCATTCGATTCATCATCAGTCTAGTCGAGTCTAAAGATGGAAGTTGACATCTTTAGACTCGACTAGACTGATGATGAATCGAATGATTCGAAACAAGTCTTTATAAATAATTATAAATAGTGTTTTTGGTAAGTGTTTTGTTTTAATTTATTTAAAAGTTAATATTTTTTAACACTTACTAATTGCCCTTTGGCAATTTGTATTTCTCTCGCTCACACTAAGAAGCCATTTATTTATTATTAAACTGGTTGCAGGTCTCTATTGCAACTGATTGAAATTATCACTGCGACCTTTATTTAGATCTATTAAAACCAGCCGGCAAGGATGGAGTTGAATTCGAACCAACAGCATCCTGGTTTCGAATCCACCGTCCAAACCTACTGAGGCTAAGAAGCCATGCACAGGTAGATAAATAGAAGTGACTTACATTGGACATCCAGAAGAAGGGAAGCATTGAGAGCATGCAATAATGTGACGTGGTTTACCAAACACATGACGGTGGCGTTGTGGTGTTGCCGAACAACGCGTTCAATTTTGGCCTCACTTCTCATCGGACCTGAAACAAAAGTATAATAATATAAATTGTTAACACAATCGTATAGTGTATTCGATTATATTATATTACAGGGTGTGCCAGAATAACATGACGTGTTTAACATGTTCACTACCAATTCATAACTTGTCGTAGATTATAATTGAGGCCGCCATCATGGGATTTCAATATTTTGTGAACCGCTTAAATTATTGCGACCAAACTTTTGTGAGATGCTATAAGTCTGATCCTAAACGGCTTTTGATCACATTGAGTCATATATTTTGTGGGCGGGGCTATGCGAGGCCGCCATCTTGAAAAACGAAAGTTTGAATTTGAGATTTTTTTTTTTAAACTTTTTCCCCGTATTTTTGTTCCAGTATGATTTAGATAAAATTATGTAAAAAAGCGGTTAGTGCCGATAGAAGTAATAGAAATGAACACAGATGGATAAGACGTGTTGGGTGTTATATTGGGTTAGATTTTTTTAAGAAAATGGCGTTTTGAAACGTTAAATATTCTATTCGCAATTCCATATATTCCATTCCAACAGTAATCCATATATGGTATAGTTATATGTGGTAAGGAGGCAAGATGATTGTTGGAACTTCAGTGTGAGTCTAGGATAGAAAGACAGAGGGTCTCCTGGAAAGTCCCATCCTTCTTGGCTTTTCACAGAGTCCAACTTATAACATCTTTTTAATAAATAGAATTACTCAAACCATATGTGGTATAGTTAGGTGTTAGGCTAATATGCTTCGCTGACATAATAGTATTGAAGAGGCTGTTTGCTGTTTCTGACTCAAAATCATAGAAGTGACCTATTAAGAACCACTCAGTTTGTTGGGTACAACGTGTTGGGAGTAGGTACAACTTGTAACATCTTTTTAATAAATGGAATTACTCAAACCAAGCAATAATATAAATATTAAATAGAAGTTCTTCGTTTTTTTTAAAGAGCTTGCGCTCACTTTAGTCCTATTTCTTGAATTTAAAACAAATTCAGTTAACCAACCTAGTGAAACTACTTACCAGATTTCGGTGTAATGGGTTCAGAAAAGACCAGGTTTGGTGCTGTGTCGACATTGTGTTCATTAGGTTCTAGCACCCATTGTAAAGTGGGTCTCGGGTTACCTCCCTCAGCTATACATTCAATATGAAGTTGTTGGTTTTCTTTCACCGGAATAAAAAGATTTCCGGCATCCAATCGGCGCCCATCAATTGACAAATAGGGCTCACGTGGAGGCTCTGTAATCAGAAAGAAAGGAATCGATATTAAGAGAAAGCTATGTCGGATGCATTCAAATTTATAATCGTTGTATTTTACATTTCAATGTACCCGTGAAAGGCACTTTTGCCCCTTATTATAAACTAGCTGTTTTCCCGTGCTTCGCTACGGTTACAAAATTCAACAACAATTTCGCGAGAACGCGAAATTAAATCAATTTTAGATTTTTGGTGGAGGCGACCCCCATAGTGAACACGACTCCTATTTAGAAAATTCAATATTTTACTCAAAGATATTACTTTTTGCACTGCGGAACACCTTCGTATAAAATTTCAGCTTTCTCGCTCATCCCGAAGTGATATTTCTTAACTATGGGTTTTTGGTGGAACCGACCCCCAGAGTGAGCACCGCTCCTAATTAGAAAATTCAATATTTTATTCAAGGATATGACTTTTTGTACTTCAGAACACCTTTGTATCAAATTTCAGCTTTCTCGCTCATCCCGACTTCTCAATTCCGATTTTTTTAAGGTGAAAACCGTCCAAAAATAGGGAAAAACCGGAAACTTTCAAATTTTATATTTTTTATGGGGTCCTTATATACTATTTTGAGGGGATCTATTCCCGTTAATTTTTTCTTTATCTCTTTTAGTTTCCCCAGAAAAAAATTGCAAAAAGACAAAAAGCGCCATTTTCGGCGGTAACTTGCTCCCACTTGAACTTTATTTTTTTTTCCTTTCTTATTACGCACCTACATAATAAAAGGGACCTGAGTACCAAATTTCAAGTCTCTACGTTCAGCCATCGTGGAGCTACGTTGATTATCAATCAGTCAGCCAGTGCGTCAGTCAGTATACCAACTGGGCTTTGCGTTTTATGAGTGTAGATAATAATAAATGCTGTTTCTTTTTGTTATTATGTCACAACTTTGGTGCTCACTGCAGCATTGTGAGATTCTTTTGACTTTTTCTATTTTACCTACAATGCTTCCATAGCTACTCATTGTCCTCTCGAGGTTGAGTGGGTCCCGAAAACATCCAAACCACATCAGTGACAAATTTTTGCCCCGCAAGGATTCGAACCTGGGTCACCCGAGTGCAAGACTAGTGCAGGACCACTGAGTCATGGGAGCGTTTGCCCCTTATTATAGGGAGCAAAAGTGCCCTTAAATTTAAAAATTTAATTCTAGTATGGAACCCTGTATTTATGACTCACAGCGATGAAAAGTTTCAGTTGCACAATTAGACCTCAAATGTGAACTACCTATATACCAAATTTCCTGATTCATGCTATAATTTTAGTATTTATTAATTTATTTTTTAATGTTAGTATTTTTAATGTTAGTATTTAGTAACGAAAAGTTTTGGCGCACTATTGAGACCGACATACCAAATTTCTGTAAAATCTGTAAACGATTCGCGTGAAAAGTCAGTGTGATTGCCGCTGAGCCAGGGAGGCCGCTTCTACCTCCCAGTGATCACGCAAAACAAGACTATAACTGTACAGCGAGAAGCGTTTCCACTTGAATTGAGAATGTCGTCTGTTTAAAATAAACATTACACGTAATGCAATGTAATTTCAATAGTAATGGCTTTTCCTTTATTTTATTGTTCCCATTGAAAACTTCATTCCATCTTATTATACATCATTATCATCATTGTCAACAACAACAACAACAGCAGCAGCATTAACAATACCAACAATAAAAACAACAACATCATGTTCCAAAGCTTCATTATTGAAAATAATATACCATGAACATTATCATCATCAACAACAACAAGCAGCATTAACACCATCAAGAACAAGCAGCATTTACAACAACAACAACAACATGATGCACATTATGAACAACACCATCATGAATATCATCAACCACAACAAAAGCATTATGAACATCAACAAAAACAAGAGCAGCATAAACAACACCGACAATAACAACATCATGCACATCATGAACAACACCATCATGAATATCATCAACCACAACAAAAGCATCATGAACATCAACAAAAACAAGAGCAGCATAAACAACACCAACAATAACAACAATATCTTGCACAACAACAACAACATCATGAATATCATCAACCACAAAAAAAGCATCATGAACAGCAACAAAAACAAGAGCAGCATCAACAACACCAACAATAACAACAATAAACACCATCAAGAACAAGCAGCATTTACAACACCAACAATAATAACATCATGCACATCATCAATAACACCATCATGAATATCATCAACCACAACAAAATCATCATGAACATCAACAATAACAAGAGCAGCATAAACAACACCAACAATAACAACAATATCTTGCACAACAACAACAACAACATCATGAATATCATCAACCACAAAAAAAGCATCATGAACATCAACAACAAAAACAAGAACAGCATCAAGAACACAAACAATAACAACAACATCATGCACATCATCAACTACACCATCGTGAATATCATCAACCACAACAAAAGCATCATGAACATTAACAAAAACAAGAGCAGCATAAACAACACAAACAATAACAACAACATCATACACATCATCAACAACAACATGAATATTATCAACCACAACAAAAACATCATGAACATCATCAACAAAAACAAGAGCAGCATCAACAACACCAACAATAACAATAATATGATGCACATCAACAACAACATCATGAATATCATCAACTACAACAAAAGCATCATGAACATCATCAACAAAAACCAGAGCAGCATCAACAACACCAACAATATCATGCACATCATCAACAACATCATGAATATCATCAACCACAACAAAAGCATCATGAACATCATCAACAAAAACCAGAGCAGCATCAACAACACCAACAATATCATGCACATAATCAACAACAACAACGTCATTAATATCATCAACTACAACAAAAGCATCATGAACATCATCAACAAAAACAAGAGCAGCACCAACAACACCAACAAAATCATGCACATCATCAACAACAACATCATGAATATCATCAACCACAACAAAAGCATCATGAACATCATCAACAAAAACCAGAGCAGCATCAACAACACCAAAAATATCATGCACATAATCATCAACAACAACATCATGAATATCATCAACCACAACAAGAGCATCATAACAGCAGCATTAATAACATCAACAATAAAATCAACAACATCATGTTCCAAAGCTTCATTATTGAAAATAATATACCATGAACATAATCATCAACAACAACAAGCAGCAATAACACTATCAAGACAAGCAGCATTTACAACACCAACAATAACAACAACAGCATGCACATCATCAACAACATGAATATCATCAACCACAACAAAAGCATCATGAACATCAACAACAAAAACAAGAGCAGCATTAACACCATCAAGAACAAGCAGCATTTTCAACAACAACAACATCATGAATATCAACAACAAAACATGATGCACATTACCAACAACAACATCATGAATATCATCAACCACAACAAAAGCATCATGAACATCAACAACAAAAACAAGAGCAGCATCAACAACAACAAGCAGCATTAACACCATCAAGAACAAGCAGCATTTACAACAACAACAACATCATGAATATCAACAACAAAACATGATGCACATTATCAACAACAACATCATGAATATCATCAACCACAACAAAAGCATCATGAACATCAACAACAAAAACAAGAGCAGCATCAACAACAACAAGCAGCATTAACACCATCAAGAACAAGCAGCATTTACAATACCATCAACATGATGCACATTATCAACAACAACATCATGAATATCATCAACCACAACAAAAGCATCATGAACATCAACAACAAAAACAAGAGCAGCATCAACAACAACATCATGTTTGAAAGATCTGTCTTTTTTTTAAAAAAAAATATTAAGTTTTGATGGGGGGGCAGCTGCCAAATCTGCCATATGGGTAATCCGGCACTGATGGGGGTAATTTCTTTCTTAACCCTTCCTTATTGAAAATAATATACCATGAACATCATCAACAAGCAGCATCAACAATAACAACAATATCATACACATGCATCATCAACAACAACATCATGAACATCATCAACAACAAACATAAGAGCAGCATCAACAATAACAACAACATCATGTTCGAAAGAGCTGTCCACAGCGTATGAACTGATTTTCCCGGTTAGATCACTGAAGTCAAGCAACGTCCAGCAAGGTTTTACTAAGTGGCAAAGACGTCAAAGAGAAGATCAGTTCATCAGGGGTACACAAACTTTATCTGTGGGAGCTGGTTTGTAAGTTTTCAGCGAATGGAGGATAAAATCCTCGTCTTCTAATAGTTCTAATCCCCGATAAAGAAAAATTAAGCGCAAAAACTAAAGGATCTAGGAAAAAATAATGCAGCAAAAACTATTCCCGGTCTGCAAAATAAATATCTCGGGTGTTTACACAGGTCAAAAATGATCGTATTTCTATTGGAACCAATTTTTTTTATGGGAGGGGGGAATATATTATTTATAAACAACAAATCAAGTGGCATCATGAACGTTGTAAAATTTATTATTCAGAAAATTGCCTTTTTTTACTTTCTCTTCCATAGAAGATAAAGTATTGTATTCGTTTACCAAACAAAACAGAAAGAGCTGTTTAATAGGTAGGACAAAAGCTTTATGCTTTAGAAAGCGGCGACGAGCAGAAACGTGGAGGGGGGATACGGGATTTTGACTATAAATAATATAACAACGTATGCTTTTCATACATCACTGTCAATGTCGATGTCCTTTATAGATAATCTCCAACCGGGGCTTAAAATAACTTTCTGTTATTAAAAGGTTTACATTTTCATCCAAAAAAACGAGAGAGAGTAAATAAATTTTCAAGTTTTAAAATTAATGGTGCGGACTTTTGTTTACCTTTACTAAAGCGAAAATTGAAAGCACTCATTATTATTTCCATTTTGTTAATACGTAGAAAAAAAGGTTCATTATTGAAAATAATGAACCAGATCAGCCCAAGGCTGATTTGGGATCAAGGAAAAGTAATTACCATTATGTTTTGCAATTTTTGTTTTCCCCAATAAAAGATTTATTTATTTATTCAAAATAATAAACCAAAAAAAAAAAAANAATATTTTTTTAGAGTTGACAACCAAAGTGAGTGTTGTAATTAACCCTCTCGCGCCCGTGGTAGCAAACTTGCTACCAAAATTTGGTGAGTTATCTAATTTTGCTTCTGTCCCCCCTTTTTTGCATGAAAAGTATTTTTGTTGTTTTTTAGAGCATTATGTGAAAGGTTCTTTACCCTTACAGCCAATACTAAGCAGGGGCAGAAGCAAAATTAGATAACTCACCAACTTTCGTAGCAACTTTGCTATTACGGGCGCGAGAGGGTTAAAGGGATAAATTCTTTCAAACCAAATATGATCATACATTTTTGGAACGCTCAGAGGATGTTGGTCTCACCTAAATTCCAGGAAAGGGTACAGGTAAGGAGAGTAGACACAGAAACGAAGGTTGTTGTATGGTAGAATTAAGGAAAAGAACGCCGACACCAAATAGAATATAGGGAAAAGGTGAACATAAGTAGATAAGCAGTAAGTATCCGAAAAGTTCTTATTCTACCTAGAAAGTGTGTGGATATTTGGCCACTTCAGTCAAAGTTCGATTGATTAATCGAACTAGCCATAAAGATTTCCTGATTGAATTCATTTCAGATTTTTCATAATTTTATAAAAGGAATTTGTTTCTACAAATTATAAAAAATAATAATCTTAAATAGAAAGGACAGGTAGCTGACGAAACAAACGGATATTCCAAGTAGGTACTGTGTAAATGCCTATACACTCCGCACGGCGGGCGCGTCGTCTGTGTGAGAGAAATATTAAAGTTTGCCTACAACTAAGTTAAAGTTTTCCTTTCAGCATTTTATTGTTCGAACGTCTATTTGCAGAAGACGTGTCAAACAATATAATTCTGTGTCTAGTGTTGAGCGGAGAGATATGATGAGGGGGATGTGAGGCTAAACCCCCCCCCCACCAGAACATTTACAAATAACATTGTGTTACACTCAAAAACTCCTTTGCAAACAAAGTTTTAATTTTAATTGTCTTTTAATGAAGTGGCAAACTGGGAACTCATTCCTTTTTCATCACTCACTCCTTTTTACAGGATGAGTCCTTTTGTGAGGGATGATGAAATCATAATCTGGAAATAGTTTGACGACTCAATCAATCTATCTCAAATTCATTTCTTAATGAATTTGAGATATTTATCAGTATCGAAGGACATGCTGGAAGAGGGCGGCATCTTCAGACTCAATCAATCTATCTCAAATTATTTTCCTAATCAATTTGAGATATTTATCACTATTGGAGAACATGGAAGAGGCCGCCATCTTCAGTCTCAATCAATCTATCTCAAATTATTTTCCTAATCAATTTGAGATATTTATCACTATTGGAGAACATGGAAGAGGCCGGCATCTTCAGAGTGGCATAATATGTTAACCAACCCTTCCACCACCATCACTTTCCGTGTCCATCTTGGAACCATCACTTTCCACGATGGACACGGAAAGTGAAGGAGGAAGGAAAGAAATATATGAGACAAAAATATTTTGGGGCTATCAGCCTTTAGCTGGTTACAACATTACATCAGTCATAAAGTACATTCTGATGTCTACAGACACGGGAAATGCTATCTAGTCCATCTTCTTCTTGTTACTACTTGGCTTGTCAACCAACTACCCTCGCTCAAAAACACATGCACCCGGGGACGAATAACTTTTGACACAAGTCAACTTATATAAAACTTCAGGATTAACCTTGTCGTTTGCTTTTACCTGTTTTTTTTTTTATATATATATTTTATTATTTTTCACTAACTTTTTTTCACTAAACTTTTCGACAACGCTCCGCTCCGAGATGTAATGTTCTAGAAAATTAATTAGTTTATATGCACGACACAAATCTCCCAACGTGAGGGATATTTTCAGAGAAGTTTTTTGAACGAGTAAACTGACTTGTTAAATGCATGATTAAAACAGAGGCAGCACAAGTTTGTCGAAAACATCTAAATATATAAATCAGAAATCTGTTTGATAATGTCGAGATTGCGACATTAAAGCTTCTCAAGTTTGGATTTTTGGTGGAGTGAGCACGGCTCCTGTTTAGGAGATTCAGAATTTTACTCATTGATCATTCATTCAATAGTGGCATCATCATATCCGATGGTAGCCAGATGTATGGGACAGCAGCCCTAGATAAGTTGTAGTATACTGCTTATGCTTTTAATGTATCCGTTCTTGGAGGCTGATAATTGACATGGGCCCCCAGAATCATGACAATCACTGCAATATAATTATATTTTCTTGTGGTNTTTCTGCGTTATTTTACACCATCAGCTCAGGTGGACTCGGCCCGTGAGGATGTCACCCTCAAGTAACTTCTTACAATCTCAAGTATGTTTTACTTTTCCTCATGGAAAGTTAGCAAGTCATATATGGATTGGAAGAAATTACGCCTTTGGTAATTTTAACTCAAGGATTTTTATTTTTGTACTGTAGAACGCCTTTGTTTCGAATTGCAGCTTTCTTGCTCATCCCGAAGTAGCACTTCTCAATTTCGATTTTTTTTTTTTTTGGTGGCGAAAACCGTCCTTAAATCGGGGGGAAATTGGAAAATTTCAATTTTTATATTTTCTTGTGGTCCTTATTAATATTCTGAGGGGGGGACCATTCTCAGTCATTTTTCGTTACCTCCTTTAGTTTGTCCAGTAAGAACTGCATTCGACCTTAACTTTTCCCTTTCTCATTACGCACCTAGAAACTAAAAAGAATCTGTGTGCCAAATTTCAAGTTTCTAGGTCAGTCAGTCAGTATAGGTGAGGTGGGGGTTCTCTGTTTCAATATCACAGACCAAACAGTTAATTACATGAGTATGGACGCCTTAAAATCATAGTCTACCACTACAGGAAAATTATCTGAACTAAAAAATGTCAAACCGTTTTCTCGTTACGACCAAAAATCCAATCTATTTAGCAAAGTCGGCAAATCCGATATA
>CM022877.1:5454961-5467758 GCA_012654025.1 Pachypsylla venusta
AGGTGTCACATTGGCAGAGTTTTTTATATATTATATTCATTTCTTTGATTCTCTTTGACCGTGCCGGAGATGTTTCAATTTGTCCCTTCTCTGAGACAGCCTGTATACAAATTTTGTGTGCTTGAATTAGAGCCGTAAATATAAATATTAGAACCGTGATCCCCCTTCCAGTTCATTATTACGTACCTGCAAACAAGAATAACTTTAATTTTGAAAAACCAAATAATTTTCCCTCCGATTAAACTTAAAATAAATAGGCCTTTTTCCTTTGCAGTCGTAAATTTAAAAATTAAAAAGTCTATGCAGATGAAAAATTAGTTCTGGAATAGCACAAAGTTAGTCGATAACATTTTTTTTTTTTTTTTTTGGCTTAACGTCTCTTTAACATCTATTAGTCATTCAAGACGAGGGTTTTACTCTCCATTCGCTGGAAACTTGCAAACTAGCTACCCACTCTGACCTCACACAGCCTGAGTTGGGCCGGAAAAATGAACCAACAATACGTGGTGTTCCCACAAGAGGTCACNGGTTTTACCCTCCATTCGCTGGAAACTTGCAAACCAGCTACCCACATTGACCTTACCCAGCCTGAGTTGGGCCGGAAAAAAGAGCCAACAATACGTGGTGTTCCCAAGCGGTCATCCATCCAACTACTGACCACGCCCGACGTTGCTCAATTTCAGTGATCTGATGGGAACTAGTGTATTCAACGTGGTATGATCGTTGGCTATATTTTTGCTCTATTCTTACGGATCATTAATGAAAATACTCGTCAATCAATAGTGGCATCATCGTGTTCGATGGTAATCAGATGTATGAGGCTGCAACATTTCTATATAAGTTGTTGTATACAGTCAGTTCTTAATTATAATCATACATCTAGTGAAAATACTTGTAATAAACCAAAATGTTCTCAAATGTGAGAACACTTCAACTAAATAATGCAATCTGTCTATGCAGTTCTTGGCACATTTACTAGAATCCCCACACAGAAATGCATACAAACTCTATTCTCAGCATTTCTAAAGAATGCATCTCACTTTGTTAATCATCCTCCAGAGACATTTCCAACTGGTCAAATGCATCTTATATTCAACACGAGTGCATTCTATAATCTTGTTAAAAAAAATCCTTTGCGTTTTCTCTAAAACTAGTTCCCAAAGGATCCGGTCCATTTTATTTTTGTCATCAGATTAAGAGTTTTCTCTGATGCTATCTAGGGACCTGATATCTTCAGCTTGAACTGTATGGATATGGCCACTCTTTTGAATAACCAAGATATTCAGGGTATTAAAAATATCATTCAACCACATGAACTTTTTTTTTAAAAAAAAATTGACATAACGTCTCTTTAACATTTATTTATCATTCAAGATGGGGGTTTTACCCTCCATTCGCTGGAAACTTGCAAACCAGCTACCTACATTGACCTCACCCAGCCTGGGTTGGGCCGGAAAAATGAGCCAACGATACGTGGTGTTCCCAAGCGGTCACCCATCCAAGTACCTACCACGCCCGACGTTCCTTAACTTCAGTGATCTGACGGGAACTGGTGTTTTCAACGTGGTATGATCGTTGGATAAGGGATTAGAAGATATCTCGAAATATAGCCAGTAGCGGCCCGTGAATATTTGACCTGGGGGGCTACAGTACAATTTCAAAAAAAAAAATTCCATGTCTGTGCATACAATACAATAGAACATTTTTAGCTTACCTTAAAAGTATTTTATTTACAATTTTCACACTACTCCAGATACATACTTATAAATAAAAAGTAAANGTATGTATGTTACGCTTTCACGCTTAAACTACTGAACCGATTTTGATGAAATTTGGTATGGAGATAGACTAAACTTTATGAAAGAACATAGGCTACCTTTTATTGCGAAAAAAAGGGGTTGAAACTATAAACGGCCATGCCTATAAGGCACCAAGCGAAGCGGGCGTATCCTGCTAGTATACCTAATATAAATAAAGGGGACAATCCAGAACTGTTAGAAGCTATACAGACATTCCCAATTGACCAATGATGTTTACAAATTATTTTCTCTCTCTCTTCATCTTCGTCTAATTTGAGTGAGGTCTAGAATTCACTGGTATTTGATATTAGCAAACGCTTTGACAGGGAACCCCTTCATTTAAAAAACTTGACCGATTTTTTTTGTTTTACAAATAAGTCAGGTTTTTAATTTAAATATACATTTTTGTATACCTTTATGTTTGTCCTTTCCTCCCCCCACATTTCCCCCCCCCCTCCCAAACACACACGGGGTGCACCCTTTATCTCTCCCATAAATACCCTTTTCACGTACAAAACAATTGAAAGGCTTCCTGTCAATTTTATTTTGACCCGAAAATTTTGACTCCCTAATAAAAAAGAGAGGAAAACTTTCGTTTTTGAAATCAAATTATAAATTTCATTCAAGTTTATTTTGTTCCCTAATATATACTGGGTGGTTCAGTCACATTTTTTGTCTAAATATACAGGGTGGTTAAAGCACTACAACCTACAACTCTACATTCAAACTTTTCGGACCTGAGGCTGACATATAAGTGTTCGAAATTTCCTTTTTTAAAAAAGCAACCTCCAATTCGGAAGTTGTCTCTTATATGACTAAAATGTAATATTGACAACTTTTGTATTGGTTTAGTAGCTGTTTCGCCCATGCTTCGCTACGATTCTTATATTGCTATTTTTGTTTTACAAGGACAATGGAATTCGGGGGGAGGGGAGAGAATAGGTTTGTGTCCACCCTGCATTTCGCGAGGGGCTTAAAGGCTAATTTACACTGTCCGAGTATTCGTCGCGAACAGAGGTGACGAACGAGCATTCGTTCGAGGCTCAGGCAGTGAAACAATCGCCGCAAGCCGATCATGTTCCAAGCGAATGCGAGCACGATCCACGCAATGTTGGTTTAACTGATCGTCAGAAATGTTCGAGCAATGTGAACAGAATGCTCGTTTGTGTTCGTGCTCGTCGAAAACTGTCGAACAACGATCACGAATGCTCGATGCTCGTGTATGTTCAGGCAGTGTACATGGGCCTTTAGAGGCACCGGCATTTTGATTTTATAGTATTTTCTAAATTTTATTTTACCCGTTCCTGGTTTCGAACTTTTGTAACTCTGGAATGGCTGGCCATACCTTTGCAGAAAATGTCCTAAAATAAGGAGTAATGTCCTAACAGCCACATAAATCTTTTTCGCTTTGAATTGATATGTTGTCGCGACAAAATTTAAGATATCGGACCGTGACTGTCCGATTTTGGTGAAGAAATTAGAAATTAGGCCGTAACTCGAAAACAGCTTGACATATTTTAGGTCTGATAAAATTTATCTGGGGTCGTACATCATGATTTTGAGGGGTCCATTCCCATTATTTTTTTCCTATCTGCTACCGTTTGGACTGTGGTATTGTAACACATAGGTACATAGATACTCGTACATAGGTACTCACAAATTTCTGATTTATTATTAAGATTATTTACAACTTTGGAATCGTCACGAAAAAAAAAAAGATATTTCTTTGAAATAGCATTCTTTTGCTATTTTAAAGGTCAAGGTTGACCTGTTCATAGAGTTTGAGCAGTCTTTTTACTAATAGATTCTAATGGTGAGAGGTCGTTTCTTCCTCCTTCCCACTTAGTGTACACAATGGCTTTTTCCTGAAGATTCCCATTGTTGCGTAGGTGTTTTCTGAGCCCACAATGATTTTAGCTATTAGTCCAGTGACCGGTCCAGGGATGGGATTTTCGACTCACTTAGGTGAGTCGACTCCCAATCTCGACTTGCATCGAGTGACAATTTTGAAAAACGCCTTATTTGATCAGAAAGACATAAAACCAATTGACGAAAGGGGCATCTACCAAATAAACGTCCCCAACTTCGACGAATACATTAAAAAGACATCACAATCAATCGTCGCCAGAATAAAAGAATATTTTTCATCAGTAAACAACAAACACCAGGAAAAATATTTCTCCTTTTATTATCTTTATCAGTCATAAAAAAAAAGCTACTCGTAAGTCGACTCTTTGAAGAGTCGACTCATTTAAAGAAGTTGATTCAACTCGTGAGTAAGTCGAGTCGTGAGTCGACTCGTGGATGACTAGCCCATCCCTAGACCAGTCTGATTTTTTTCCGATTCCGGCGGAGGATATCAACAGTTACAGTTGTTGATAGGGAAAAGATCCATATCAATATGTTACTTTTGGACATAAGGGCATTGAGGGAAATGAAAAAGCTGATGAGCCTCTGACAATTTCACTTCTCCGGTATCAGCTGTTGATGTAGCAAAATGCTTGGCCAGGACAGCTATTGAAGACTGGGTCTTTGAAAACACAAAGGAGACCTGGAAAGATCTATATCAATCAATCCATACGGGACTTCATTTCTCTAAAAGAATGATTACTGGTCCTACGGAGAAAACAGCAAAGAGACTTGTGAATATCAGCAGACTTAACATCAAGTAGTGATGGTTGAGCAGTCACTGTGCTCTAAGGAATTACCTGAAAACTATGGGAGTAAACAGGAGAACAGCGATGTGCAGGATGTGTGGAAAGGAAGAAAAGACGACAAGATGATGCCACTATTGTTCCCGGGTTGTGAACTCATACAGATAAACTCTGACCCAGTAGTCATTGCCGAACTTCAGTAGGGGCACAGAAATTTTAGGGCCAGGTAAGGAATACTAGTCATGTGGAAAACTGGTGTGCAATATTCCCAACATCCCAACTAGTGGATGCAGCACTTGGGATTCCGAAAGGAAAGACCGCCACAATTAATAATAAAATACAGTTGTTAATGGTTCAGCCCTTATGTGTTTGGCTCTTTTTCCGTTAGATGGGGTGTTACTATCTTCTCCATGATACGAGTCCACCCTGAACATTTAAATTCTTCCACATTGCACAAACATTCCACCCTGAATGCTAAAACTCCAATAAAACGAACTTCTATCTTTCTCAAAGCCCCCCAATTTGTATTTTTGACATTCCAATATTCCAAATTGCTGTAGAAGGCTCATTTGAAAGTCGTGTCTCGTGTCACAAAAGTTTTGCTTATTTTATCACATCCAATAATTGGGATGTTGAGATTTTCAAAATCTTTATTGATGAGGCTTCTCCCTCAGTATTTGACTGATATGGCCCCCAGCCTTTCATACCCTAACCTTTATTTTATCACATCCAATAATTGGGATGTTGAGATTTTCAAAATCTTTATTGATGAGGCTTCTCCCTCAGTATTTGACTGATATGGCCCCCAGCCTTTCATACCCTAACCTTTATTTTATCACATCCAATAATTGGGATGTTGAGATTTTCAAAATCTTTATTGATGAGGCTTCTCCCTCAGTATTTGACTGATATGGCCCCCAGCCTTTCATACCCTAACCTTTATTTTATCACATCCAATAATTGGGATGTTGAGATTTTCAAAATCTTTATTGATGAGGCTTCTCCCTCAGTATTTGACTGATATGGCCCCCAGCCTTTCATACCCTAACCTTTATTTTATCACATCCAATAATTGGGATGTTGAGATTTTCAAAATCTTTATTGATGAGGCTTCTCCCTCAGTATTTGACTGATATGGCCCCCAGCCTTTCATACCCTAACCTTTATTTTATCACATCCAATAATTGGGATGTTGAGATTTTCAAAATCTTTATTGATGAGGCTTCTCCCTCAGTATTTGACTGATATGGCCCCCAGCCTTTCATACCCTAACCTTTATTTTATCACATCCAATAATTGGGATGTTGAGATTTTCAAAATCTTTATTGATGAGGCTTCTCCCTCAGTATTTGACTGATATGGCCCCCAGCCTTTCATACCCTAACCTTTATTTTATCACATCCAATAATTGGGATGTTGAGATTTTCAAAATCTTTATTGATGAGGCTTCTCCCTCAGTATTTGACTGATATGGCCCCCAGCCTTTCATACCCTAACCTTTATTTTATCACATCCAATAATTGGGATGTTGAGATTTTCAAAATCTTTATTGATGAGGCTTCTCCCTCAGTATTTGACTGATATGGCCCCCAGCCTTTCATACCCTAACCTTTATTTTATCACATCCAATAATTGGGATGTTGAGATTTTCAAAATCTTTATTGATGAGGCTTCTCCCTCAGTATTTGACTGATATGGCCCCCAGCCTTTCATACCCTAACCTTTATTTTATCACATCCAATAATTGGGATGTTGAGATTTTCAAAATCTTTATTGATGAGGCTTCTCCCTCAGTATTTGACTGATATGGCCCCCAGCCTTTCATACCCTAACCTTTATTTTATCACATCCAATAATTGGGATGTTGAGATTTTCAAAATCTTTATTGATGAGGCTTCTCCCTCAGTATTTGACTGATATGGCCCCCAGCCTTTCATACCCTAACCTTTATTTTATCACATCCAATAATTGGGATGTTGAGATTTTCAAAATCTTTATTGATGAGGCTTCTCNTTTTTTTGGGGGGGGGTGGGTAAAACGTTTATTCACGCCATGAAACAGCGAAATGCTGCCGGGCACTATACCTGTCACTTAAATGTCTTAATTGTGCGTAATCTATAGGTACTAAAATTTAATTCCGACGGATATTTGATGTATTTTTACATATCAATGACACATTCTTGGAATATAGAATTTATTCTAGCGCCCTAAACAGTTTATTAACGGAAAATCAAATTATAACCTTTCAATTCGGCTTGCGTGTTCTGGGGTGTTAATTTATCCATAATGCACTCTATGGAAACTCACCCCCTCCAATGGTAACAATAAAGCAGGAAAATATATTTCAAATACCAATTTTTTAGGACCACTTTCTCCTTAGTGTTGCTAGATTTAGCTTGGAACTGCTGGGGTTACCTCTACCATACCTAAAAATCTGAAATCTTAAAAAAGACCTTCACTCATGAAGCCACCGAGGGGAGCATGCCAGCTTCATTAGATGGCGGTCCTAAGCCCGAGTAAATGCAGAGTTTGGTAGGGCAATCAGGCTTTAAAAAAACTGCTTCAAACAAATGATGAAATTCATCGGCAAAATTAGAGTTTCCATGCGGTTTTTATATGGATACTGTGAGATGCAAGCGAGGGTTACCGTACCAGGAGAGTATACAGCTAAATAGAGTAGGCACAGAACAATAGGTTGTGCATGGTAAGGTAGAATTAAGAAAAGTAAGAATTGGGGAAAGGTATTAACGTTACCTTTCCCCATAAGAAGATAAAAAGATCTCTAATAGTCGTACGGCGAATAGCCTTAAAAATAATCAGCTAAAATATAAGAAAAATTGAGTACAGTTTGTTGATCAACATTTTAGGCCGCATAATGCTGCTGCTTACGTGTTTTAAATACCTCTTGGGTATTGGATTTTTTTTTTTTTTTTTTTTTTTTTTTTTTTTTTTTTTTTTTTNGGAGGTTTTACCCTCAATTCGCTAGAAACTTGCAAACCAGCTACCCACATTGACCTCACCCAGCCTGGTTGGGCCGGAACAGCATCACGAGGGCGCGAACCCCATGTGGACACCCACATGGTACAACCTCGCTGGACGTTTCTTAACTTAAGTGATCCAACGGGAACTGGTGTATTCAACGTGCCATAGACGCTGGCTAATATATTAGTTTAGATAATTTCATACTAAGTTTTGTCAAATATTTTTATAAGATTTTTTCAATTCTGTATAATGAATGGTGACTGACTTTTAGAACCGATATTTTGTCTTGCTTTAAAAACTTTCAGTAATACTAAATAGTCAGCGCTTCACCACATTCGGATGTTCTTCCCTGAAAATCAAAGGCGCATGTAATGGGCTTCTAAAACAAGAAGGCCTTTTAATATGAAGTCAAACATGCAATCGATACAAAGTAAAAGCCAGATTGTAAAAATTTAATCTCAACAAATCTTATCTTCTCTCTTCCACATAAACTCTCAAACCACAGAACCCAATTTAATTTACTTCATCAAAGTTACATCCCTCCTTCCTAAAACTTCATCTGACCCCCTCACAAATACCCTCAAGCACTGAGAATGACACAAATGTGTGTACTCGTATAATGTGCTCTATTTATGCATAATATGTTAACTGGCAGAATAAATTTACATGGTCTGTTCTGGATTTGTAAGTTTTATGCAGGATGTAATATAATTTGCGAGCCAACGATCATACCACGTTGAATACACCAGTTCCCGTCAGATCACTGAAGTCAAGCAACGTCGGGCGTGGTCAGTACTTGGATGGGNGTTGTCAATCCGTTAACCTCAAGTTAAGACTAAAATAAGATGATTTCACTCTGTCCTGGATTTGTAAGTTTTATGCAGGATGTAATATAATTCGTTGTCAATCCGTTAACCTCATGTTAAGGCTAAAATAAGATGATTTCACTCTGTTCTGGATTTGTAAGTTTTATGCAGGATGTAATATAATTCGTTGTCAATCCGTTAACCTCAAGTTAAGACTAAAATAAGATGATTTCACTCTGTCCTGGATTTGTAAGTTTTATGCAGGATGTAATATAATTCGTTGTCAATCCTTTAACCTCATGTTAAGACTAAAATAAAATGATTTCACTCTGTCCGAAAATGATTTCCACCCAAGCCTCGAAGTTGGAACAAATATGTCGTTTTTTTCCAGTAAATTTAAAATTCCGACATTTTTTGTTGTAAATACATTTTCTGAAAAAACAATTAATTTTCAGATCACAGCGATCATCGTTAAATTCTAAGTGTATCTCTACGACCGAAAATCAGATCATATCCAAACTTTATACAAATAAGTACCACATAAAGTTGGGTTAGTGACATAAATTTAATCTTAAAATATAAGGTAAAACCAAAGATATTGGGAAAAAATGTCATTCAACTTCCAGGCTCTCCAGCTTCTACGTCCACATCTTGTTTTTCGACAATGAACGCACCCTGTATCTATTCTGTGGTTTCTTTATCATTCCGATCCCCGATGTGACGTGTCAAGAAACACACTTGAATGATGCTTTGGTTCGGTCCACAATGTTGGCCTATTAATCAATTAGTGCTCGTTGAGAAACCCTCTCCTTCTTCTGTAATTAAATTAATTGATATATGTTCTCTGTTGTCCCATACTTGTTCATTAACTCTTGTCACAATGCACGAAGGAATATTCCGACATTTGTCGCATTGACGATATAACTGCACCAATAAAGAAGAATAAGTGGTAATTTAAATTTAGATTTTTTTTGTGGTAAGGCCCAACGGTCTTTTCACAATTTTTGTGGGTGTCACAGTATTTCTAGAAGCACCATGCGCCATTGCGCCAATATCCCTTGTTCAATTTTCAAACAAATCTAATCTTATTACTCTGGTAATGCCGCAAACTGGTCGCTATTCACATTAAAGTAAGTACTGAATCGTCCTCATAAGGCTGAAAATTTTCAGACTCCGCAAAGAATTCTTGAAAATTTTTATTTGACCTGAAAAATATTCAAATATTTTAACTGAATTTTCCTTCTTTTTATAGAAATTTCGTCACAAGTTCAGTTATTTACATTATTATTATTTTTTTTTTAAAAAAACAGGCCTAATGTTTATTGAATATTTTTCCTGTCATTTTATTGTGTATCCTCAGTTCTGATTGTTTCGCCAAATGGCCGGTAATGTCAAATTCCGGAATCCAACCTCCGAAGTGGGACTTTTATGAGAAAAATATTGATTTCTGAAGAAATTCAAATGTGGGGACACGGACAAAATGTGAATAACGGAGTGAATACCATTCGGTAGATTTGGTAGCGTATAATTTTATAATTCAAGGAATGCGTTCAACAACCATCACTTAGTCATTTATAAAATATCCCACATATTTCACTTCCACCAGTAAATGAGTCTGGATTTTGACCCTGAGCTGGGTTCTATCCTATCTATGAGAAATTCTTGAGCAATCGGGAAGAGACTATTGGTACATATTGCCAGCAATATTTGTATATCCAATACTCAATACTGAACAAGGGTCGAATATGTTTGCCTGGCTTCAGATTCTCAAAATGTTTCCCCCTGACACATATTCTGTTTATTTGCGGTCTCGTCTCGACAGTCAGACAGTAGCATGCAATATTCTCTCAATTACTCATTTGGCGTGGAGCATTTTGCAAAATGTCAATAGATAAAAACTCGTCAAGCGTAATACAAAATGAAATGACGATGTGGAACTCGACCTTTTCATATATGTCATTTGTTACTCATACAGAGTGAGCCAATTAATTATAGCCATTGCATAGAATATAATACAGGAGGTAACATATACAATGTGTTCCTTGAGACAACATGTTCTATGGATCCAGTAAGAGGCGGCAGTGGCGCACACAAAGGGGGGGGGTTCTAACCTCCGAAGGAAAAAAAAACTAAATTCATGCATAGGTAGTTATTNCCCCCCCCCCCCCCCCTAATGTTTTGACCGGAACAAACTTTGCCATTTCTAGTATGACTTTACACTTGCCATGCACAAAAATGGAAATTTCATCAACTTTAGGATCTTTATTAGAAAATTAGGTAGAATTAGAAAATTAGATAGATATGTTAGATTTAAATGAAATATGAATGTCCTAAAGAACCGGTACATTGTATTTTAATTTCCTGGAACTATGGGGAGCAGTTATCTAAGAGGTGGAAAGGTTTTGATTGCACTTGTTTTAGAACTATGATATGCTTTTAAGGTGGTCCTGGTGCGTAGAACCGGCCATCGCGAGGACGAAGATTTCTGTTAGATTATATCGGTGGAGTAGTGACACTTCAGCTTTTCACAACAAAGTGTAGCGGTAAGAAGCTTTGACACTGTGAACAGTAGGATGTGTTTTCAAAACTCAGTCGCGTCCTCATGAATTTAAAATATTTACCACCATTAGAGGACAAGGAATGGACCGGGATTATGGACATCTCTTCTGGCGTCCTCAGAGTATGCTGACCGACCATTCCACGACCAGAACTTTTCGTGATGGACAAAAAAAAAAAAAGTATCTAAGAGGTCTTATTATATTAAAGTTATAAAAAAACTAGTTGTTTGCCCGTACTTCGCTACGGTTATGAAATTCAACAGCAATTTGGAGATTGCAACATTAAAACTTCTCAAGTTTGGATTTTTGGTGGAACAGACCCCCAGGAAAAGCTTGGCTCCTACTTAGAAAATTCAATATTTCACTCAAGGATATTACTTTTTGCACTACGGAACACCTTCATATTACATTTCAGCTTTCTCGCTCATCCTGGAGTGATACCTCTAAATTATGTATTTTTGGTGAAACCAACCCCCAGAGTGAGCACCACTCCTATTTAGAAAATTCCATTTTTTATTCAAGGATACGACTTTTTGTACTGCGGAACACGGTTTTATCGAATTTCAGATTTCTCGCTCTCGAGATGAGCTCATTCCGAAGTGATACTTCTCAATTCCGATTTTTTGGTCGAGAAAACCGTCCATAAATCGAGGAGAAACAGGAAAATTTAAAATTTTGTATTTTTTATGACAAAAGGCCCGCTAAAAAGAGTCATTTTTGGCGGTAACTTGCTCTCACTGAACTTTCGACTATATCTTTACGCACCTACATAATAAAAGGGATCTGTGTGCAAAGTTTCAAGTCAGGTTTAGCCATCGTGGAGCTACGTTGATTATCAGTCAGTCAGTATACCAACTGGGCTTTGCGTTTTATAAGTATAGATAGATAGATTGATCCAAGCCTAAGCAAAGAAATACGTTGAATAGCAAGTCTCCATCCTTTGACTCGACTAAACTGATGATGAATCGAATGCTTCGAAACTAGTTTCTTTTTAAATAATTATAAATATTCTTTTTTGGTAAGCGTTTTGTTTTAATATTTACCTCTTTGGGAGGACAGGGAAGAATGTCGCCACCGAAGGGAGCAAGCCAGCCTCATTATTAGATGACGGTACTAAGCCAGTGTATATACAGAATGTTTTAAAAAACCTTCTGTATTTACCAATAGAGAAATCGTGCTTTAAACCAATAATAAGGCATCATCAGCAAAAAGCGAGTTTCTACGCAGTTTCTATGGATACTGTGAGAAGCAAGGTAAGGTTACCGCACCAGGAAAAGGTTAAAGAAAATAGGGACCGAACAAAAGGTTTTAGCATGGTAGAATTAAGATACCAACTACTAACTTATTATGAATTTCATTCATAAAATAAAAGACTGTGGGGGAATTGCGGATAAGTAATCAACACGTGCCACACCCCAAACAAGGCTAGCAAATATAAAGCCCAAATATCGAACTGAGTTCGTGTTTGCTACAGAGGTAGAATTAAGAAAATCAGCGCCGAATAGAATTGGTGGACATGGAAGAGGCTGGTATTATCAACATATAGTCTGGCGTTCTCAGAGTAGCATAATATGCTATCCAATCCTTACATCAAACGGAAAGTAAAGTAAGTGTACGCATACAACAAAATCCACAATTCATCCGAAAGTTTTCTTTTGAATGTCTGGAAGCACCCAGTATGTTTCTCGTATTTGTTTCGTGTGAGTAATTTTCATTGTGCAACTGAAATGTGTACTTGAAATATTATTGGAACTTTGTTGCTGTCTAATATACCCCATGCTGGATATATTGAAGTGGCATCTTTAGTGACTTTATTATTACCATCATCACAACAGTCTCGAACTGTGTCTATTCTCCATGCTGGATATATTGAAGTGGCATCTTTAGTGACTTTATTATTACCATCATCACAACAGTCTCGAACTGTGTCTATTCCCCATGCTGGATATATTGAAGTGGCATCTTTAGTGACTTTATTATTACCATCATCACAACAGT
>CM022877.1:5469300-5496508 GCA_012654025.1 Pachypsylla venusta
AGTGGTGTTTATGATGTGGCACTTTTTGGAGTTTCTGGATAAAGAATGAAGAGACAGGAGTGGTGTTTATGATGTGGCACTTTTTGGAGTTTCTGGATAAAGACAGTCAAGAACAAAGATTTAGGGTTCATCCAATTAATAAAAAAGGAATTATATCTATTTTCATCTGAGAACTAAGAAAATATCCGGAAAAATTCAAGAATTATTGTTGAATGACCGTAGACACATTTGACAAACTTTTAAACCTGACAGAAGGGAAGACCAGGAACAAAAATTAACCTGATAAAAGATTTTTAAAAAATGTTGTAAATTATTTAATGGTACTCTATAAATTAACTGAAGAAATATGGTAATATTAGCATGGTATTTAAAATTCCAAAACGTCTTCAATAATAGAAATAAAACTTAAATACTTTTTTAAAAAATACAGCCTCAGTAGCTCAGTTGGTAAGAATGACGGATTCGTAATTAGGAGGCTGTTGGTTCGAATCCAAGCGAAGGCAAAAATTTAGTAATAACATGGGGAAGTGCATTGTGACAAAGCATTAGCTTTAACACAAATAAATTCCTTTTTTAAAAAATAAATTAACACACAGACACCTCGAAATGTTGCAACCAAAATGTTGCAAGGTTCTCGGTAGAGCAGCATCCCCCTCTTGTTTCGTAACGTTGCGAAACGTCCCCCCCCCTCCGCATCTGTCTATCAGCTCGCGATAAACTCAAAAACTACTGAACGAATTTTTATGCAGTTTACACTGATAGACAGTATAACCCATGAGGAAGAAAAATAGAATCGCTTTCGAGTTACGACCAATTTTTCGATTTTTGTATGGGAAATCATAGAATACTATTAACACAAGAACGACAATGACTCTAAAGCGCCAAGCGAATACGGATTAGCCTGCTAATGAGTACTTATTTGAAGAATGTTTCTCACCTACAATGAGGAGAGCCAAATCCTGACCTTGTATTAAATCTCCCCGTGTTTGTCTTAAATTTCCTGTACGATTTTTTAGTATCTAAATTATGTACACAAATTTCTTGTTCTCATGAAAAATTCATTACAAAGCCAACTTTACCTAACATAAGCAGAAAGGTAGGTACATAACTTTTATCACAACAGTTAACTAGTTAACTTTGATTTTCTTTGCTTTTTTGTCTTCTCTCTTCTTTTTCCCCCATTCTTCTGTTTCCATCATAATTTCAGTGGTTCCAATTCCAAAATATCTACATGTTAGTAAACTTTCCTATTCATTAATGTTAATATCTTTCTTTCATACATACCGAGGTACAAGGGCGAACAATCTGGACGAAATTATTGAAAAAAATGTAATACAATATCGAATTAAAGGCTTCACCTAATTTATATGAAATCAAAGAAGACTGTGAAGATAGCCAGCAAATGCAAAATAAAATATGATTTTTGCCGAACTGAGTGAATTGATATCCATCAAGTGGGGTATAAAAGGAAAGGCCTCGATATCCGATTGCAAAATAAAATATGATTTCTGCTGATGGCTGATCTGAGTGTATTGATATCCATCAAGTGGGGTATCAAACGAAAGACCTCGATATCCGATTGCAAAATCAAATATGATTTCTGCCGATCTGAGTGAATTGATCTCCATCAAGTGGGGTATCAAACGAAAGGTCTCGATATCCGATTGCAAAATAAAATATGATTTCTGCTGATCTGAGTGAATTGATACCCATCAAGTGGGGTATCAAACGAAAGACCTCGATATCCGATTGCAAAATCAAATATGATTTCTGCCGATCTTAGTGTGTTGGAACCTATCAAGTATGTTATCAATCAAAAGGTCTCGATAGGCAAGTGCATAATAAAATATTATTTCTGCCGATCTGAGTGAGGTAAACAAAAGGTCTCCATAGTCGTGAAAAAAGAAAATATTTTTGCTGAAATCTTTGGATATCCCTGATCCCATCTTTGGTTTTTTTTATTTTTTTATTCTAAATTTTATTATTCATGAAGGGAAGATTCTTCGGTAATGTATACAATATTTTCTGATAAATTATGCATTCTTACAACCAGAGAGAAAGAAAAAAAAATGTAAATTTTTTGGAGGTTTTCCTCGCATAAGGTAGAAGAAACATATATTATCGGAGGCCACGCCTCCCTGCGATGATACATATATTAACCTATATATGTTATACTGTCTGTTGATACATGTTATACATATGTTAACCATGTACAGGGTGAGCAATAAGTTCGCTCCTTTATTAAATATTTGCTTCCTCACTACCATTGGAAAAAACAATCATTAGAATTTAATAAAAATTCTCTTGCATTTTGCGTCCATTTTGTGTTCGCCATTTATATTAATAATTATTATACAGGGTAGAATAACGTTACCACAGGTTTAGGGTCATCTTCAACACAATAAAGAGTATGAGGCGTTTTCAAAATGGCGGCCATTTCGAAAATTCGGAACCCAAAATAAGACGGATATATACTCAATGATTATGCGCACCAAGAAATCATAATTTTTTTGCATATAAAATAATAACTGGAGGCTAAGTATGTACAAATTGTACGTATAGTATATAATATCTGTCTGGGAAAATCTTCTTAATCTCTGTAATACCCAAATTATACTCTTTATATGAAAAAAAACCAAGAGCTTTAGGGTTGAAATGCAATTTGTGACAAGTCACGTTTAGCATGTCACCTTTTCATGATAAAAAAATATAGAAATCCCTCTACGGTTTTAATCTGGTGGGAGAAACAAAGGAGGGACAACAGTAAACTGCATGATGTATGAACTGCCGTCTGTAAATGGTGAATGTAGAGGAAGGTGGATGGGACTGTCCCTTTGGTAGAGAAAAAAATATCTTCAAAATTCATCCGAAAAGGACATTTTAAATGGTGACGTGGGGAAAATACCTATATCAGTTCTGGTTTTTTTAATTCAAAATTTTATGAACGACCGTATGTCAGAATATTTTTCCTCATCATTGCAGAAATGAATAGTCGAGACTTACATCGAGATACCAACGAACAAACATTTCATGATCTTAAAGGAAAACCGTGGAGTCAATCTACGTGGAGTAAAGACGTCATTCAAAAGGTGGGCGCCATCTCACTGAATGACACGTGTTCGCAAGGGTCAAATATCTGTTAAAAGAACGTTTATCGACGAGACTAAAGGTAAGCACACACTGAGATCTGACCCGACTGGACCAGACCACAGCGTAGCCTGACCTCACCAGAGTCTGGTAACACACCGCAACCTTACCGGACCAGGCATAGTCTCTGCTTGTTCAGCAAAAAGTTAGTTTGTAGGTTATTTTTCTTCTATTTTTTTTACATATTATTACTACTTTTTTCAATATTGTGATTTTGTGTAAAGAAATTATGGCATCCAGAGCTCTTCTATTTCTTGAATTAGAATCAGATCAGATTCTGATTTCTAACTGATTTTGATATTCACTCTTAAAAAAAAAGGAAGATATGGTTGAGTCCATTATGGTAAAGACCGATCACAATTTGGAGAGTTTTATACTCTGTTCCATAAACTGAAATTAATATTACTATATCCTTTTTGGGCGGTATCGCACAAGATTGGCTGTTCCCTTACAAGTTTGATAAGGTATTCTTCCATTGTAATCTCCAAGTGTAATTAATTAATTATTTACTTGTTTTGTACTATTAATATTATTAAACAAATAATTATAATTAAAAAATAAAATTTAATTATTTTAATTTTAGTTGCCTATTATGAAAAAAAAAATAATAATAATAGAGGTGCACACTTATTTTTTTTAACTGTCAGTATCACCATGCAAGAAAGGTAATTTGAAAACTGAGTCAGGTCAGCAACCCATATACAGCGGATTCGTTCTGGACTCAGGAAGGCGACTCGGGTTGGATCAATTCTGGTCAGAGCTCAGTGTGCGTACATTAATATATTTATTTTGTTCAGGTTTTGATACTGAGTCGGGTCAGGTCTGGTCTGGTCCGGTCGCAGTGTGTGCTTACCTTAACTTTTGGATTGCATCCGCAGAAAGTTACTATTTGGTGTAAATTGTGGGCTGGCAGCATAATTGATCCGTATTTATTAAAAAAAGAACGATGGCCTTAAAACCGATTTCTTTGACTCAAAATGGGTGACATGATGGGAACAAAAAATTGGAAATAGAGTTTCATACGAAACAGCCACTCTACTGACGCAACTATGGACATTTTGCACGAGCGATATAAGGGAAATGTTACCTCATGCAGAGGAGACGTGAAATGGCCACCAAGATGGTGTGATTTGACCCCGTAAGACCTAATTCCTTGTCAGCTCACATAACCCGTGTTATCGCTCAAATTCAGCTTGATCTATCTGTCTGAGTCAACAAAAAGTTGACCTCAGATACGTGCAACTCAACGAAACAGACTTTTAGTGGATGCAATTTACATTCCCAAATCCGTATCTGTTCATGAAAAATTTAACCCTGGTGCCAAGAACGTTTTTTTTTTTTTTTACTAAAATCGGTTCCAAAATCACCGAGGAGATCGCGGCGAACAATTGAATGAAGAGACACCCACCCAATATTATTTAGTGTCTATCCAAGAAAAGAAAATAGAGAGGGAAGAGAGTCTATCCAAGAAAAGAAAATAGAGAGGAAAGAGGGTCTATCCAAGAAAAGAAAATAGAGAGGAAAGAGGAGAATAAGGTTTCTTGGAACAAATTCTACCAACTCTTGTGACAGTTGAAAGTGGACGGTTCTCAGAGTATGATTGTTTGATCTCCTCACGTATGTCCTTCTACATCTTTTAAGTTACAATCCCTTCCAATAGCTCTCAGAGAACATTCAAAACGTCTTTGTATTTTAATTTTATTATTTAAGAAAATTTCTGATTATTATTAATATTACTATCTATAACCAAGGAATTATTTGATTCTTTAACTCTAGTACACGTTCACTTATCCTGGAATTCTAAGGCGATAGTTGGAGTCAATTTGGGGGACCTTCGAATTCTATATTTATAGAGACGAGTCCACAAAATGATTTACAAATAACTCTTGCTTTAGAAGTATCCCAACCCCTTAGAATTACAGCTGAGGGCGGTTATAAAATTTAGAACTCCACATTAAAGCACCAACCAACGCAGCTTATACGGGGACCCGCACCAGGAAAATAAATAAATCTTTGTTTTAAAAATTTAAATGCAAGTGATTGGTGAGAGAGTCGATACTATCAGTACTGGACGAGAGTCTATCATGGCTGATACACATGCATCTATGTACAGTGTCTTTTACCGGGTAGACGTGTGCTCTATGTAGCTTCCAAGTGGTAGTTCATAACAAGATAAGGATAATGAAAGAGAAAAGGAGGGACAGGAAGTTTTCAAGTCAATTAGATGTAATGGAGAACAACGCTCAGGGTATTAAAATCTGAGACTGTTCTGTATGATATTAAAAGTTTTGAAACGAAGCAGGCAGAAGTATGTGTGGAAGTGGGGAGGAAAAAGTATTAAAAGAAAATGGGAATAAAAAAATGCCAAGAGCGGTTCAGACATTTTTAATAATATGGTCGCTATAATGCGAAAGCATGTTGGAGAGCAAGATGGAAAGAGTATTGTGTATTCAGAAACTATAAACGTTGCTTACAGAGCACGCGAAGCGTTGGCTCCGCAGGACATCTATCCAACCAAACATCGTACCAAGTCCAAATTTCTTCTATGTAAAAAAAATATTTGACTCCGCAGGACATCTATCCAACCAAACATCGTACCAAGTCCAAATTTCTTCCTATCTAATTATGACTTCAATAGTGAAAATAGGTCATACTTGAAATAGTTAGAAGTTCCTTGAGGATGACATCCTCATGAGGCGAGTCCACCCCTGAGCTGATGATGTAAAATAACACAGAAAGCAACTCTGGAATATTATTATGTTACTGATGTAATGATATTGCAAACATTGACATAGTTATGAGGGTCTATGCCAATTATTAGCCTCCACGATTAGATGTATGATGACACTTAAAACTTTAGCAGAAAACAATAAATTCTTTAGAACTGCAGTCTCATATAAACAGCCCCAGTAACTAAGTTGGTTGAGGCGGTACATTCGTAACCAGGAGGTTGTTGGTTCGAATCCAACTCCATCCCCGCCGCTGTTCAGAATAGATCTGAATGAAGGTCGCAGTGATAATTGCAGTCTCAATAGACACCAGCAACCAGTTTATATAGTCAAATTAAGATATACAGGGTGTCCCAAAAGTCGGAGACCACCTGAATATCTTTTGAACGGCTTTATGAGGAGTTTTGAAATTTTGCATGGTATTATATCCCTTAATTAAAACACCTGATGGTATGACTAATTTTTCAGGGGCGGGTCCCATGTGGCCCCCAGGGGGTCCAACTTTGGTTTTTTAAATACGAACCCCATCTAGACATTCTTCGAAATTTCAAATGGCATGTCTTGGAAATTTCAAATGGCCGCCATTTTGAAAGCAAACACGCTAGAGGTGTGAATTTTTATGCAAAATACTTCCAATTTTATTGTCTTTCTGAAAATTTATCAGAAGATGGGTTCGTATTTAAAAAACAAAAATGGACCCCACCCCTGGGGACCACATGGGACCCGCCCCTGAAAAATTGGTCACACCATCAGGTGGTTTAATTTGGGATTTTTGGGACACGCAGTATTATTTAAAACTTCTAGCACTCACCTAGAACAAGAAGCCATTTTGGTTTGGCGTAAAGATTATTATTCTCTCGATGTCGACATTGCCAGTAACCATCATCTTCAAGTCGAACATTGATTATCGATAATTTGTTCAACTGTCGAGAATATCGATGTGCAATATCGACTATTTCTCCATTGTGAAGCCAGACAATGTCGTTGTAGTTGATGTGGACTTCACAAAGCAAGCTGATATCGTCATGTTGTTTGACAACATAGTCAGGCGCTGTTTGATGATCATCGTTGAGGTCGGCCGATTGTTGGATGGGCTGGGATAGATGGTGACGATGGGAAGAGGTCATGAAGGCTTCGTTGATATCTGAAACATTTAACAGAGGGTAATGGTTTGAGGCACAGAAAACACATAACGAGGAAAGGTTGGACGAGTTGAAATCGCTAGACACTTTTGAAATGAATTAGGGTCTTCACTTTCGCGCCGCGAATTTGAATGTACAGTGCTGGATCCTACAGACTTTTATAGGGAAAACAATAACCTAGAGTTAATAATATTTATTATTAACTCTAGGTAAATTTCAAATTTAAACCAAACGTTCTTCTTGATTGCAAGCGTCGAAATGAAGCAATAAAAATATTTCAACTTAAAGATGAAAATAAATGAGCGACGCACGGAGAAGAGTCCAAAGATCTCTTCACGAACCCAGCACTGAATTTTTTTATTAAAAATATAAACAAAGGAGCCTGATGGCGGTAAATTTCAATTTTTTTGAAAATTCAAATCGATTTTTGAGTGGCGATAAAAATATTTAAAAAAATGAAAACACTATAAAACGCCATAATGAGATATATCTAAACCATCAATTGCATACGGAAAAATAATATTTAAGTAAGTAATAAACGAAAAAAATTATTTAAAACTGTGTCCATCGAGGAAAAAATATCATGTCCGCCATTCCAAAGAGGTGTTAAGACCCTAATTATACAAAAAGTGTCTAACGATTTTTGTACAAAGCTGATACCTTACATTCCTTCCTGCTAAAATATTTTCAAAGGTTTGAGGATTATTTTTTTTACAGCTAATACTCCATTACCTGCGCCCTTAATTTTCAGGCAAGAGCACGCGGAGCAACATTATGCGGTCTCAAATGTTGATCAATATACTGTGTTCAAATGTTCTTATATTGAATTGAAATTTTGTAGACTAAAGGATAATTAGGTTTTCTGTAAATTTTTTTCAATCAAAACGTGAAAATCTGTAACCACAGAATGGCCTTGCATCGAAGGCCGCTGGCGATTATTTATATCCCAAATTAAATCTGCTAGCCACCCATACTCTCCCCTCCCCCTGAATTGTCCTTGAAAAACAAAAATATTAGCAATATAAGAATCGTAGCGAAGCACGGGCGAAACAGCTCTAGTCGAACATAAATCGTTAAAATGTATACGCTTGCTGGCAAATTATTTATATCCTAAATTAAATCTGCTAGCCACCTACGTCCATGGCACGTTGAATACACCAGTTCTTGTTAGATCACTGAAGTTAAGCAACGTCCAGCGAAGTTTCACTAAGTGAGTGACCACGTGAGTTTGCTCCCTCGTAATGCTTGTTATTTATTCCTGGACCAAGTTAGACTTGATGAAATCAATGTGGATAGCTGGTTTGTGAGTTTGCACCGATTGGAGAGTAAAACCCCCGTCTGATGGAATGATCAATAGAAGAAGTTAATTACGCGTTAATGAAAAAAAAAGATCTTCTAAAACTTACCACAAAGTGGAGACTCTCTCAACAAAATAACTAATTTGAGTCTTGGGAGACATTTTTTTTTTTATATTGGAGGGTCAAATCGTAGCAAAACAAAATATAACAAGGGGGTATACCCCTGAGTGGTGGGGGGAGGTGTTTTTAATAAGTTTCCTATTCGAAGGGAAAAAACGAGAGAGAGAGAGAGAGAGAGGAGGCAAAAACGTAACTTTATGAAACCGATGAATAATGTTTTATAGCATTTGATTTATGTTGTAGAGGGCAAACACTGCACCGCGAGGCGGGGCGGGCGGGGCGCGGGGTTAGACGATTCAGGGAGAGGAAGTGGTCCAATTAGTTTCTTCTTTTTATGATGTCGTAAATACCACCCCAAGATTTAGTGTCGATATGACAACTTGATAGATTCAGAAAATTATAGTATTAGACCAAAAATAATACGAGTAATTATTTACATTCTGTGACGTCGTTTGAAATAAAGGACGCAGCAGTTTCGCGAAGAGAAAGAACTCAAAGAAGATGGGGCCCGTTTCAACGGATTTCCACCCCAAATGAGTGAACGACACATCAAAGAGTGTCTTTTTTGGAATGGTTGAACAATAGAATATCATCAAGAGTGGAAAAAAAATATCGGGCGACTTTGCTGGTTCAGACAAGAAATTTCCAAAACCGGGTGCTCAATTTGATTTTGGACGATGCCCATCCACATGAGGTCCACCTTCATGTGGCTTGTCACTGTTTGGTCACTAAAAAAATTCTTAGAAAAGTCACTGTTTGGTTTGGATTGTGGGCTGGCGGCAAAATCAGTCAGTGCGTACTTCTTCAAAAATGAATATGCCATTGAAATCACCATCAACGGAGAGCGCTACCGATCTATCATAACCAATTTCTTTGATCCAAATTGGATTAAATGGATGTGAACAACAAGTTATTCCAACGGGACGACCATTCAGCTGATGAACCTAATAAGGACATTTTGTAAGTTCATAATGTTTTTCAATATTTGATTTATGTTATTCAAAAGCTACGCCGCGGGGTCGTAATGCTCACTAAAAGGAAGCGGGTCCAATTAGATGTATTCCTTTTCTATTGTCGTAAACACCATCCCGAGATGTAAATAATAATTATTTAGATTCTGTGACGTCATTTGAAACAATAGGACAATCCGGTTTCGCGAAGAAAGATGATCGGTTCTACGAACCGTTACCACCTTTATCTCTACAAGGAAATCCAGCTAGGATCATCAGCGGCACTCGGCTGACCCTTGTCATTTAATACCTCTTCACCGCTGGACGGAGGAGAAATTATCTTTTCTTCTCAGAAATAGTTGTATTTTTCCTCCGATGTCCTTAAAGGAAAAACAATAATATCAATTTCCCGCACCTTCTAAAAAATACCCCCCACTTCGGTCCATCCCAATCTGCTTTTCCCAAACTTCTATTCTAATTATAAAAAAATACCCTGGGCTATGTTGTAACGACCGGAATGGGGGCGTTCTCCGGGACATGAGGCAGTGGTTACAAGCTATGGGGGGCACTGTATACTATCATCGATCCCGGGTATTCAGAGTCGCAGAATTAGGAAAAAATGCAAATTTGTAAATGAAAACCAAAAGGTGTGACATATTTGTCATTTTGTCCATGTTGAATACTTTTAAAGAAATCTCGCAAGTCCTCCTAGTCTAGTAGGTATCAAACTGGCATCGCACTCGGGGGACCCGGGTTCAACCCCCCGGTGGGGTCGGAATATTTTTGACATTGCGCTTGTTATTTCGGACTGAGCCTCGTACCAGAGTAAAAAAAAAAAAATGGTAGAAGATTGAAAAGATTATTAGTACGTGGGGCTCTTAGTAATGCTGTGATATCCACAAAAAATGTGAAGCGGCAGTTGAACCTGTCACCACAAAGAAATTCTGCATATACATTTTTTTCATTTATGTATCTCCGATCCTATTAGAAATATGTTATGGTGACCTCGATAGAGATGGATCGATAAGAAGATTTGAAAATGAATCCAAACAATCGATTATTTTTTTATCGATTTCATTTAATCGATTACAATTAATTTTTATTATTTTCGAAATTTCGTCGTTTGATCAAATTCGTTCAACTCTTCACCTAGACATCAAATCAAATTAAAGTAGAAATTGGCCAGCGTCTATGGCACGCGGAATACTCCAGTAAACTCCAGTTCCTGCGAGATCACTGAATTTAAATAACGTCCGGCGGGGTTTAACGCGAAACTACGGCGAGGTAGTTTTGCGCCCTCGTCATGCTGGCTTTTTCCGACCCGACCCTGGCTGAGGTCAATGTTTCCTTCGACTGCTCAGCTTAAAACAATATGTCTGGGAAAAAAAATCAGCATTTTTACTTTCTTCTTTCTGTGAAAAGGAAAGCAAATGTGATGTCGAGTGTTTCTTCAGGGACACCCTGTATTAGACAACATGAACCTATTATTGCAATGAAGCCAGCAATGTGATGTAAAGTGTTTCTTCAGGGACACCCGATATTAGACAAACATGAACCTNAAAATTGTCTCTTCTCGTTACCCTCCCCCCCCCTTTTACCCTTCCTCAAATATCTAACCTTCCGATTTCCGCTCCATCCATCCCTTCTCCAATTGTTATATGTATACAATGCTCCCCCCTATTAATTCTAAAATAAACATCAATCTGAACAGAAATACATTGTTAAAATAATAGCCTGATTGTCACTTCATAAAATAAATTACTCATTACTTACTCCTAAAATGTCTGCATTTCACCATAGGATAGAAGTCTATGGCTCGCTGAGTACACTAGTTTCCGTTATATCTCTGAAGTTAAACAACGTCAATAATTTTAACGGAACGTTGAATTTGCCAGTTTTTGAAACATAAGGAACGTCCAACGAGGTTTTACTAAAAGGGTGACCACGTAGGTTCGCGCCATCGTGATGCTGAATATTTTCAACCCAACCCAGCCTGGTTGATGTCAAAAAGGGTAGCTGGTTTCTAGCAAATGGAGGGTAATGCCTCCGTCTCGAATGACGGATTAAAAAAATGTGGAAGAGGATTAAAAAAATTGTGAAAAGGAAGTTGATGTTTGTCTATAACAGGGTGTTCATTGTTCAACAATATTCAAGCCGTCATCAAAGCTATGTTACAGAGTGATCTAATCATGTTAAAGGTATTGGAGAGTTAGTCAAGTCAGAGAGAGAAGTCATTGTACTACCCATACCGGAGCGTTTATCGTTCCATCAACTTGTGTTCAGACCAAATGTGACTCAATGGACCCCAACACACAAGACCTACGACAATATGGATCAGAAGGTATTCGATATTGTATCGATAACTACCCGAGACTGGAAACTGGAACAGATACCCATATACCTCAACATATTCAACATAACTATTCTTTCATTTAATTTTTTGGAATTTGAGAGAGCAATGAAAAATTTAATGAGATTCGTTGATTGGATTTGATTTTCGAAAAAAGGAAAAAATCTCCAGAAATACAATGGATATCTCATGGGATGTAACCTGATTTTTTTTTTTACTAATCGCTTAACGTCTTTATTACAAACTAGCTGTTTCACCCGTGCTTCGCTACGGCCTATAGCTTGGCGTCTTAGAGGCATGGCCGTTCCCGTGCTATTAATCATGGGCGTAGGAGGGGGGGCAGCTGCCCCCCCTAGAAATTCCCAAAAGTATGCAGCACTGTTCAAATCCAAAACTTGTTACACCCTCTATTACGGAAACCGAATTTAATTTTGATGCAGAAATTCGTTAAGAGTGGCTCAAAAAAGGTTTTTCATCTACATAAGTGATAAAAATAACAACTTTAAGTTTTATCAGTGTCGTACGCCTAGATAACCAAATCTCGTATTTCTATCCGAGCTTAAAACGACGTCTTTTAGAAAACGGTCATTTTGAGTTAAAAGGACTGAAGTAAGAATATGATTTAAGACTTAAAATGGACTCAATAATGAACCATTTTAGCAAAAAAAAAAAAATTCTAACCCTCACAATCATTCACAACAGAGCCGTATTAATGAGAAAATTTCCATAGAAAAACTGCATATTAATTGAAGTGTTCTTAATCTCAATCCGAACAAAAATATCTACAACGNGAGAGTGGACTCAATAAGGAACCATTTTAGACAGCAAAAAAAAAATTCTAACCCTCACACTCATTCACAACAGAGCCGTATTAATGAGAAAATTAATATAGAAAAACTGCATATTAATTGAAGTGTTCTTAATCTCAATCCGAACAAAAATATCTACAACGATATCTTTGTTCGGATTGAGCAAAACAAACTCTATCAAACAGTACAAATGATTCAAGTCCCAACTAAACTCATAAAGAGAAATTTTAAAAGTCTGACATAATCCCAAAACATATGCAATCTTGCTACTGGGAAGAGTGATTACTTCAAAAAGTTCGATATTTTGGAGTTAAGTCCAATATAACTATTTTAGATTTTAGGCACTTGTTAGCACTTTTTGGCGGCTCTGCCTAAAACGAGAACGATAAGAGCTTGAAAACTAGTGCCTATATCGACGACCAAATGAGTTGGACAATTCTTATATTACCTACTTCTGGTTAATTCTAGAAATTTAAAATAAATAAAAATAAATTCCACAATCATAATGCCTCATTCCTTCAAACTGTCTCCTGTGTTTCCATTCCTGAATGTCAACTGTGTTTCCACTTCTGACTGTCTCCTGTGTTTCCATTTTTTCTGTCTGTCTCCTTTGTTTCCATTTCTTCTGTTTGTCTCCTGTGTTTCCATTCCTTTTGACTGTCTCCTGTGATTTCACTCCTTCTGACTGTCTTCTGTGTTTCCACTCCTCCTGTCTGTCTCCAGTGTTTCCATTTCTTCTTACTGTCTTCTATGTTTCAATTTCTTCCGACAGTCTCCTGTGTTTCCATTTTTCAAGTCCCGTCTCCTGTGTTTCCATTCCTTCTGACTGTCACATTGTTGCCTCAAGTCAGTGTTCATTATTTTCATCCACAACCATAATTTCTCCACTGCTCATTGTCAGTAAAATATTTTCCCCCTTATTTCAAAAGAATGTTCTTATTTTTCTGTCTCACTCTCCCTGCCTCTCTCTGTATATAGGCTTCCTGTGTCATCAGTGTCAGTATACCTTTTTTGCTCTTTTATTTGGCTTTTGCAGCCTTTCGGCCTTTCCTCTCTATGATTTTTAATTCGATTAGATATTGTCTAATTATTATCAGACAATATCTATTGGAATTGATTATACAAAGAGTTTTCAATAGTATTCAGACTATCATCGTCACACCGGTGTAGACTCGATGGAGTTGAGAGTAGAATTTGTAATGAAATATCACAGAGGATTTGAGCTTTTCTAACAATTTTCCTCACCAAGTTACTTGGCCTTATTCACCATACTTCCCGTTGTTTAGAAACACTCTACCCAAAGTAAATTTGATTTCAGATGTTTATGTATTACGTTTGTGATTTCTTCAAAAATCTCAATCAAAGAAGGATGAGGTAGTCCAAAGAACATCGAGCATTTGCAGTGGAGGTATACCTCTCTATAACGGACTCTCTATTGTGGCGACACGGAATGCATTCCAAGTACGCTCTAGAATTTCAATCGAATTTTAATATTACCTTGGGTGCAACCGGAAGAAAGTGTGGTGCAGAAGTGTTTACTTGGCCTTCTTCACCATACTTCCCGTTGTTTAGAAACACTCTACCCAAAGTAAATTTGATTTCAGATGTTTATGTATTACGATTGTGATTTCTTCAAAAATCTCGATCAAAGAAGGATGAGGTAGTCCAAAGAACATCGAGCATTTGCAGTGGAGGTATACCTCTCTATAACGGGCTCTCTATTGTGGCGACACGGAATGCATTCCGAGTACGCTCTAGAATTTCAATCGAATATTAATATTACCTTGGGTACAACCGGAAGAAAGTGTGGTGAAGAAGTGCCCAGCACCCTTCCTCGCCCTTCTTCACCACAAATAACACACATTATAAACTTGGTGGGGAAATATTATCGAAAAATGGAAAATATTATCGAAAAATTAATTCTTAAGTTTTCCAGGAGAAAAATGGCTACTGATGTCAATATATTATGGCATAATCAAACATTTCAAGTTCTGCCCCCGTCTCCACTTGATGCTTCAGTCTTTTCTTTTCTACCCTTTCTTGTCTCCCGCTTTGTTTGACAATTTCGAGACTATTGACCATGACCCTCCTTTTTATGTAGACTCGAGATATCATCACGAACACCCATTATAGAGGCACGTCCTCACTATGTCTAATGGCGGCACCGAAAGTTCAGCTCATTCGGTTCAGCATGACTTTCAAAACCTGTATTTTATCCACTCGAATTAAACCGAGCGTCTCGATTGCGTTCAAGTACCTATTGAGTAAACACACACCAAAACCACATCAATATGTGTTCAACTGTGTTTTCCTTACTGTGGATTTTGTTTAAATTCGGTTCGGTTTTCTTTGTACCGGACCAATCTATTTCGGGTGGGATTCGGTTCGGGAGGCCGAATGACGCGACCACAATAATTCGACTTTGCCAATCGACATAGTGAGAACGCACCTTAAAATTACGGTTCTCTAACCGTACATGAAAACCTAAATGAAAGAAAAATCTACTAGTTTAGTAAATAACAAACTACAAGAATAATACTCACATGGGAACTGAATAATAAACAATTGCACAACGATGAAAAGAATCTCTCTGTAACATCTCACCATTTTTCTTACAAGAAGTTTCTTTACACAAACATTATTTTAAAAAAACTAAATGTATATTTGTGATGCTCACATAAAAAAAAAACACAATTTCCTTCTTTTTATTTGAAAGAAAGAGTATAAAAAATACACAAAACAATAACGACGGTAATGTATACGCGACCGAAAAAAAGGAAAAACCACATGCGTTCGGGCGCCAAATTTTATACCCTTCAAGGATCACATTTTTTTCTTCTGTTTTCATTATTCTTAACAGAATGTGTAAATGTACGCGATATTTTTTTTACATTATGTGGAGTTCAATTTGTAACCTTTTTTTACATTATATTTTTACTTTATTTTTTTCATATAATATATTATGAATATATATGGGGAAACAAAGTTAGGGATTTATTAATATGTAATCGCCATTAAAATGCGTAGGCTACTTCAACGAGAGTAAATGAAAGCCATCCACTTTCATTTCTCACTTAATTTTGAATTTTATGGACTTCTTTATTAATGCGTAATTTTACTGTCATTTGGATGATAATTTTTATTTTCAACCATCAAAAAGTTCTACCTTCTTTTAAAGCAAGGGATTTTAAGTTTATTATTTAGTGCTTCTAAAATTAGAACCTCCAACGATGCTTTGTAACCAACAAGTTAATAGGGTAAACAATTGTAAATTCAAAGAAATACCTAATAGGTACTAAGATTGTCTACAAAATGGAAATGGAAAAGTAGAGGCCGGAATACAGAGAAGAAGGAAACGGATATGAAGAAGAAGATTCTTCAGAAATATAAAAAATGAAATGAGGACAAAATAAATTACAAAAACCGGCAAAGAAAAATATATTGTTATGCAAAACGAAGTAAAAGAAATTAGAAGAACGGTGAAATATTTAAAATAAACTGCTGAAGAAATCCAAGGAATAATAAGAGAAATAAAAATAATTTTAAAAAATGTAAGGGACAGGGGTCCTGTGAGAAGGCTATTGTCTCCTGAATTCAGTTCTAGGAAGTTTGATGATGTAACAACTCGATCAGATCATATAAATGTGGTGAAACACGCCCTGATCTTATAATCGTTCATCACTAAGGGACTCCTCCAATCAAAATTGATCTGATCCCTCCTAAGGAAATGTCATATGACTTTATAATTGTCGACACTCATCTCTGGCAGTATGATTTCATTTGTTTATGTTCCTTGCCATGTGCGAGGTGACGTCGTATAGCACTTCTTTATGTTGGCTCAGCAGAGATTGGGTGCCTCTACTTTACTGATACTTGGATCATGTTCTGCTTAGGTGAATTGGGTTTTGGCCAACGTTAAGCAAAACAAAGTAAAAGAAATTAGGAGAACGGAGGAATATTCCGAGAAATTCGAAGCAAAAAAGAATTGGTACGTAAAGTACGATAGATATAACAAAAGGAATGGAGTATAAGAAGAGGAGGGAAGAAGAGAAAGAGAAGAAGAGAGAGTTTAAATAAATTGAAGGCTTCTTGTCTTATCAATATTTCATTTCAACAACGACGGGGATAAATTTTCCTACCCCTCAAGATTGTTTCTAAGTATAAAGTTTGTTGAAGAGCCTTTTTAAACAAAGCAATCTCTGCCCCCCCGCGCCCCTGTCCCTGGTCTCACGCAAAATCTCTGCCACACTAAATTTAATAATATTGAACTTCCAAGTATCATAGGAGAATGAATTTATGAAAAAGAACATTATAACCCACAATGAGGTTACAAAAAAATTGAAACTTGATTCAATTTTTTTTCAAACAAAATATGATAATGGATATTCCTTTTTGTCTTGATTTATTATAGGCTCTTACATTTCATTATGTTTGATAATGTTCTCAGAAGAAGATGAAATTAGTTATTTCTGAGTTAGATGAAATTAGGTATCTTTATAATAATGGTTTATTATTTGCAAGAACCCAGTCATTGTTCGGTACGACTTGAACCAGCGCATTGTCAAACAGTCATCATGGGGCAAGGTAAAAGAAGCAGGTTCCGTTGTGTTGGATAACAAATATACTGAGGAAAGAAGAGACAATGAGTAGTTTGTATAAAACTAAGCAAATGCTTTTAGTATAGCAATTGCTTGGTTTCATGCATTCATATCATTTGCAAAATATACTATTCGGAACTCCAACATGATGAAGATCGAGAAGGAAGTTCCTGGATCAAAGTTGTCAATGGTCTTCAAAATATGTCAAGACTTATTATAACGCCAAATACCACATGAGATATCAATGGCTTTGGGCGTAAGTAAGAATTGAAAAACCTTTGGATTCGAACATAAATTCCATGTTCTCATAAAGATGAAAATATACCGAGAACCTAAATATCTGTTATTTTAATATCAATCTGGCTGTTTCTTTATAATGAAGATGAAGATATACCTAGAACTTAAATATCTGTTATTTTAATATCAATCTTTCAGTGTGTATTTTTTTTTATTATTATTATTTTTTTTGAAAATATATCGCTCGTTGGGAAACCCAAGTTTTAATTATCCATGTAGTTGCAAACTGGAATTTGATGTAATGAGCAATGACAGGAAACCAAACCTGAAACAAACAAAGTAACACTACATCAGTTATGAAGCAATGAAATAACACTAGATCTTCTGAAAATTCAAAAATTCCAAACCGTTCAAATGTTAAGGGATGACCGATCACTCTAGGACAAACTGTATATGCTTTCAGGTTTAAGTAGGAGCCCTTTTTTTCTTTGGAGCCACTTTTTTCAGCATAGTAAAATGTTTTCCTTCCTATCGAAGGAAGAAAGAGTCAATAGATAGCTTTTACCATGTCATTAATAAACATGTCAGTTTCACGCAACAAAGTCCACGCAAAAAACTGGCAATAAACCTATACTATACATGTGAAGCATATTTTTTAAAGAGCCTTTCACATTTTCCTCGTTTTTATTTTTGGCTTTTATGTTTTGAAAATGTTCATTTTTATTACACCCACAGGTATTGCATTTACAACTTCCGTACGCCTTTTGCTTTCATCAACAGATCCTATAACACTTCTTTCGTTCTTTTTTGTGGTGGGGGAGGCTTCCTTTTTTCGTCACACAAGTTTTTATGGAACTTATTTTCTCGTTTTATTTTTTTAACCCCTAAAATTAGATTTGGTTTTCTTTTTGATGAAATTTAAATTTAGTATGGTCGTTCTGCCTTAATTTTTTGTATTTCATACAGAAGCGTAGACGTTAGTATTAAAACAAATAAGTTCTGGGACTCTATTTTGGTTTCTGAGTGATTCCTTAAACTCTTTTCTCTAAACAAAGTCAATTATTATCAATCAAAACAGTTCCAACTCGAGAAATTCCCATCCTATTAATGTTTCCACTTGCTCTGATTTTTTCAGTCCCCCCGTTGTTTGTGTGGTTTCAGAGCGATTCCCTAAACTTTTTTGGGAACAATGTCAAATATCAAGCAAAACAGTTCCAATTCAAGAACTTCCCATCCTTTTAATGTTTCAACTGGCTCTGATTTTTCAGTCCTCTCGTTGTTTGTGTGGTTTCAGAACGATTCTCTAAAAAATTTTTTGGGAACAATGTCAAATATCAAGCAAAACAGTTCCAACTCAAGAACTTCCCATCCTTTTAATGTTTCAACTGGCTCTGATTTTTCAGTCCTCTCGTTGTTTGTGTGGTTTCAGAACGATTCTCTAAACTTTTTTTTGGGAACAATGTCAAATATCAAGCCAAACAGTTCCAACTCAAGAACTTCCCATCCTTTTAATGTTTTCACCCGCTCTGATTTTTCAGTTCCCCCGTTGTTTTTGTGTGGTTTCAGAATGTTTCTTGTAACAGCATTTTGTTTTTGCCTAATTTTATTTTCATTTCTATAAGGATTCTCTAATTTGCCATTTTCTTTTGTGTTCGACTCCTCGCCTTTTCTCCAATTAGAACCTCTCTCTCTCTCTCTCTCTCTCTGTCTGTCTGTCTGGAATACAATTCTATCAAAAAGTTGAATGATGAAATGGGCAAACAATTTCTGACTAAATTGTTAAATAAATCGCTTGATCCATTTTGACGGGAGCTTTTTATTTGATTCCATGGAAATCTTAAAAGACTCGGATTCGCCAGAGGGAACAGATTCGCAGGAAAGTGATGGATTTAAGTTTTTAATGAAGTCACAGGCACATCTGATATTGATTGAGTTTAGTAGTGCTAGAGGGAAGATTGAATCCGGTTGCCAAATCCAGGTCTAAGTCAAGCCTGGCGAATGCGTTGTGTATATTTACTCGAACTGTTTTATGCTATTTCCGACTTCGGACCCTCTATTATCTCCGGATCTGGTGAACCAATGAATACAATATTCGGTTCAAATAACAGGGTCCCATACATATATGCTTCGGTCATTTGGGTTCCTGCAACCAAGAACCCTGTTTTCCTTTTAGAAAAAAATCAGGCCAGGTTTGCCAGATTTCTTTTTATGAAATTCAACGGATTCTATCCATCTTATCCTGAGCCCATTTCTTACAGGCTGCCCATCGAACACCTGGATTGGGAGACTTTAGATTACAGACGTAAATATAACCTACCGATTTTGCTATATAACATTCTAAATAATAACGATGTCACGAGTTTTTTTTGAAAATACAAAATTGCTCTCTCAGAACAAGGGAACATCCGCCTTTCTTTAATGTTGACACTGTCTATCACGGATCCGAGTACCTGTGGCGTCACCAATCCCTAAAGCCATGGCACTTAATAACCAATATTATTCTGTGCTCGACTTTGCGGATCGTATGGGTAACTTTAAAGAGTTGACCAAAAATTTGGCCAACTTTTGACTTGTAGGTATATTTTTGAATCTTTTGTATGTGTCTTTTTTTTTTTTTNCCCGCTGTATTTGTTTCACGTCTCTTTAACAATCTATTGGTCATTCGAGACGGGATTTTTCCCTCCAGTCGCTGGAAACTTGCAAACCAGCTACCCACATTGACCTCAACCAGCCCGGGTTGGGCCGGAAAAAAAGCCAGTATCACGAGGGCGCGAACCCACATGGCGCAACCTCGCTGGACGGCTCTTACAATAGACGATTTTTTAAAGCTGCACCAGAGTGCACCAGTCCGAGTTACTTAATCAAATCAACTGTAAGTACCACATGATTTTTTTCACGATTTGAATACTTCATCTTTAGCGATCCTGTAAAACAATAAAATACGGGCAATATATTTTCACACCAACTCAACACTTTTCTTAACCAGACGACTCTAATACTTGTTTTTTTTTTTTCTTCGCTAAATGAAATATTTTCCACACTTTTGAACAAGAAACACGCCTTTACGCCCCTCAGAAACGTATCCTATAGTTGTAATATACCTTTTTTCCCTCTCTCTCAGTCTCTTCTTTCGACTTCCCAAACAGTTATAAGATTTACAATGTACTTTAATTTCAAGTGGTTGCATATTTTTTTTTATATATAAAAACATCGTTCTTTGTTAATGTTTGCTCTCCAGAAGAAAAATACAGAAAAAAAATCTGGTGTGAACATCACACGACTTTCCTTATCTGTTAAAAGAAGAAGAAATTATTGTAGAACGACACCCCTTTCCTCCGGTTTCATACCTTTTCCTCCGATTTCAAAATCGAAAGCAAAAAGGTACTCTCCTTTTCCTCCGACAACTGTAAAATCCTATTCCTCCGATCTAAATACTGCGTCTTACCAGATGTATACATCTTTCAGACCCAATGTTTTACTTTCAACATCAATATCACTCAAAGTTTTTTTCAGCATTTCGCTCGCTAGTTCGCACAAATCTTCGGTTGCCTTTCTTTTTGTACAGTCACTTAACTCTTGTCTGGGCAAATCTGTTTCATTTGGAGGTTCATGTTGATAGTTTATCTGTTTCTGTGTTATTTCACTGTTGTCAACTGTTTTTGTCATCACTTCTGTTGTCAACACTTCGTTTCTCCGGAGAGTAGATCACTATATACTTGTGTAATGTATACTAGATTATAGATCGGCGTAATAGGTATAGAGAGAGATTAGTACCTGAAAATTCAAATCGGAGCAATAGGAGTTCCCAATTTGTGGATTCTAAAATATTATCGGAGGAATAGGACACCGGACCAAAGGGACACTCATTAAATCGGAGGAAAAGGATGCTGCCCGTATTATAATTGGCTGAAATTTTCGATGTGGAGTTTTCAATGCCAAAACCCGTTTTAGTTTTCTTCACTTTATTTTGTTTTCACTGATGAAATTAAATAATGTTTTTTATTGTTACCGCCGTATTGAATTTGTTTCTTTTGTGCCTTTGCGCCTTTCGGATTTTGCCTTAAACTGCCCCTGTAGCAAAGCATGGGTGAAACAACTAGATACAGAACATGATGACTGGCATGCATCACTATGGAATGAGATTTTCAAGTCTAGTGGATGACTTCTAAGTAATTTTCTAAATCCTGAGTAGGAAAAGGCTTATTAAATAGAAATCTCTTTTTCACAAAAGAAAAGTTTCCTGATTGTCGTCAAATGCTATTCGGAAAAGCAGAGGAGAGAAAAATGAATTCAACTTGAAAAATCTTTGACAAAGCGACAAGTTAACTGAATCTAATATGATTACAACTGCATAGTAATTTACTTTGCTCCCCCTCATTTTCACTCAGCCTCCTTCTCGTTCCTAATATTTTCCTCAACACAAAATATAATAATAAATTTAAAGCCTTTTATAAAGTATTTTCTACTTCAGACTGACAGAAAATTCAATTTCATTCAAATATAGTCTCTTTTTACATTCTTCCTCTTATAATAATATTAGCGTTGCATTAGTCTTTATTCGTGTCAGCGTCTATGGCACGTTGAATACACCAGTTCCCGTTAGATCACTGAAGTTAAGCAACGTCCAATGAGGTTGTACCATGTGGGTGTCTACGAGGGTTCGCGCCCTCATGATGCTGGCTATTTTTCCAGCATTCTGTCATTGCTTAGTGCGAATGCTTATTGTGAAAGCTTCCTTACATTCGGTCGGGCGCAGGATTACCTCTGTCATTGCTTAGTGTGAATGCTTATTTAACCCTAGGATTGCCAAGCTCTATTCAATTACGTGCATTGCCAAGGGGGGGGGGTACAAAATACCCGCAAACAAAATAAAGGATAAAATGATTTTTTTTTTTTTTTATTACAATAAGTCGCTATTACTTTATTATAAACTAAAAAAATATAAACTAAATCAATTATTATCTTACATAAAAATAAAATTAAATCCCAGGAATAAAATAATGTAAATGAAAATAAAAAAAAAAACCCTAGACCCTAGGAAATCTATTCTGAACCAGAACTTTGTCCTTCCTGACATCCCACACAGACAAATGTCTTTTGACAGTGTTTACACACACTTATTTCTTGCATGTGGTACATAATTAGACATTTTACACACTTTAGACAATTTATGGTAGCTTTAGACAATCAATGTATTGGTTACATGCATTGTATAAAGTACCCGCGCCCAAAGTTTGGCTTCAATATCATCCCTTAGAAGGCTTAGAACATATTTTTATATACTATGATGGAAAATATTGTTTGTGACAATTATTAAAGGTCTCATTAAAATAAGTATCATAAATTGATTACTATAAGCTTTTTGCTAAAACGCGGGTACTTTGCCCCCCCCCCCCCCCTTGGCAATGCTAGGGTTAATGCAAAGCTTCCTAACATTCGGTATTTTAAGAAAACTGTGTGGTTGACTATAAGAAAATCAGATTTATAGCATTACGGCCCAAAAAATATATAATAAACACTTATTTATCAAATTGTAAGTGAGAAGAGATTTAGAAATATATTTCAAAAGAAATAATCCACTTGGAATTTGAATATTCAACATAAGCAAGGCTACATGGTGCGTAAATTTATAAATTACATCACTTCATCACATTAACAGCTCAAGTGCAGAGTTACAGGAACTGGTAATATTACGCCCCATTGAAATAGTTGACAATCGAATTCTTTATTTCAATCGTTACTTTGAGTATGAATAAGACGCTCTTATTCATTCATTCAGTCTTCTAATTAAAATATTTAGGCCTTAGTGCCATTTCAGAGAGCAAGCAATCCAATTATTTCTAAGATATTCTCTGCCTGGTTTCAGGTCAAGGGCTGCCCAAGAGACATCGGTGTCCCTCTCATTGTGGCATCACGGGGAATGGAAATGTTGAAGACGCTACCAAGTCCTTGGCGACAAACTTTAATCTATGTTTTCCAATGATTTTCAGTCCTTTATTAAAAAAAAAATATCATTAAAATGTGGCAGAGTTCTTGGGATCTCATTGGCCCAAATAAACTCAAACGCTGCAGAGATACCAGTGCTGAGGACTCTGAGGCGGTTGTCCTGACCAGGATGAGAATTACTTTACTCTCTAAATTTGGTCCAATCTTGACAATAGTCATGCTATAGGATAGCTCTTATCTTTATTCAAAGCATTACATTCTAGCTGCAGGGATACCAGTGCTGAGGACTCTGAGGCGGTTGTCCTGACCAGGATGAGAATTACTTTACTCTCTAAATTTGGTCCAATCTTGACAATAGTCATGCTATAGGATAGCTCTTATCTTTATTCAAAGCATTGCATTCTAGCTGCAGGGATACCAGTGCTGAGGACTCTGAGGAGGTTGTCCTGACCAGGATGGGAAATACTTTAGTCTCTAAATAGTCTAAATTTGGTCCAATCTTGACAATAGTCATGCTATAGGATAGCTCTTATCTTTATTCAAAGCATTGCATTTTGACTCAAAGTCTTTCCTATCATTTGTTTCATTTTCAAAATTCCATTATCTTCAACTCTCACTCTCTCTTATGAAAAATTGTAATTTAGGGTACTTTAAACTGGGATTTCATAAGCAAACCATAAAATTTTATTTTCTAACCGAAATGAATTCAAAAGCAGCATTTTCTTTTGTCCGCATATTGGTAATAGGTACACACAACGTATCTTTTATGTAAAGTCATTATAAGTCGTAGGAATTATGGTCCCCGAGCCATGCCAATGTTGTGCGCCAAATGTCTTTGTTACCAAACGCTGTTGGCGATATTATCTTCTCTAGCTTTTTGTTTAATTTGTTCTCCGATAAAAGTAAATGTTTTGTTTAAAAATAAATTATTGTAGATATGTTTTTGTGTTACTTCACAATGTTATAATGTTAATTGGGCATCATATCATTTTATGAAAATCATCTGATTTTTAGGGAGCATTCACACTAAGCAGTGAAAGTGTAGTGATCGACGAGTGATTAATGATGTGCGGAATCGGGTACTTTACTCGTCAACTCGAGTCCCGCCGTACTCGAGTCGACTCGATTCTGGCAATCTGGGACTCGAGTCTACTAATATATGTGACATAAGTGTATCTACTTAAGAAAGATTAATGAGTCCATTTATAGTATGGAAGAATTTTACTCAAGAGTACCTGGGGACTTAAAATTCAACTCGATTAGAGGAAGTCCCGCATCTCAATCTCCTACCTCCCCTCTTGCTTTTACTCGTTGGCCTTCACATGCCGTCGGAAGGAAGCCGATCTGTGGCGAAACATTAAGCATTAAGGTAGTGTAGTGCTAGAGGATACTCGAATATTTCAATAACATAACGAGTCCCCCGGACTCGAGTCAACCAAATACTCGAGTCGACCAAATACTCGTGTCGACAATGAACCCGAGTCCGCACATCACTACAAGTGATCCGCAATGCCCGGATAATATTCTTCCAGGCAGTAGAAAGGACATTTCATACTAGATCCGCACGTGAGAGTGATAGAGCATCAGTGTGAGCTGATCAGGGGGAATAACTTGCCGCCACTATCACTGCGAATACTCCTCAAAGCACATAAAATTGATTTGAACAATATATCGATAAACATACAACTGAATGAACTCCAAAATGTATTAAAAAAATTGCTAAATAAAAACAATTAAAAAAAAAAAAAACGTGAACTTTTTTGAGGTCACCATTAGCTTAACAAAATATGTCCTAAATGAAGGAGTAAGATGTCACCTAAAACTTTCTCGCTTTGAGTTGATATGTCGTCGCGACAAATTTCGAGAAAGAATGTCATTGTTTGTCCCTACTCGGTGTAGCTTAACATTATAGGGATGGAACCTAGACAAAAATCTTCCCAGGAATGCACCCATCAACTGTGCCAAATAGGTCGTCGCGAAAAGTTTCGAGAANGAAAGTATTGTAATTGTAATTTCGATGTCTTTTTTTTTATTCGATTTTTGGATTCTACGTACCTTGAAACGTATAATATCAAATTTTGAGTGGGGGTAACTTTTTTTTTTCGTGACGATTCCAAAGGTTCATTATTGAAAATAATAAACCAAAAACTCGAGTTATTGTAAGATAACTAAAGTTATTTGGTGGGTGATGCTGGATTGTTTTGACCGAATAAAGGGTAAAATCTCCGTAACGGGCGTCGATGAAACTTTAGCGCTAGTTTTAATAGAACGACTTGAATTCGAGGGAATCTTATACGAACGTCATATCAGCTGATTGAGTGTGCTCAACAACATCGTTATCGTTACAAGATACCGATAACCGATAGTGACAAAAAAAAAATTGTTTGGTGTGCATTCTGAAATCTTAACAGGGGTAATAATTGGGAACTTTAGTTACGTTAGTGAACTCCATTTTTGACTCCCATATATATCCCGAAATGCACTTGTGTATCTGTATATATGTATGTTATGCGATACAAGACACAATTTTCATTCGATTTTGACGGAATTTGGTATACATGTTTAGGGTATGAAGGAAATTTGCTGGGCCCAATATTGTGTTTTTTGAAAATGATTTTTATCTTTTTAGCGCTTTGTTACAGAAACGTAAAATTTTAATATGTCATGGCTAGTGTTAAGGGCTTTTCGATTTTGAAAAATTTGGGGGACCTCCCCCACTCGGGGGGAGGGCAACCAATTTTTTCTAATTTGATTAAGATATTTTTTCTATTAATGACTGCAACACTAACGTGAACACCTGATCATATTGATCCACTATAGTAATTATGACGTTGTTTGGTCTTAATGTTACCTAAGTGTGATGTGGCGCACTCTAGCTGCTGCCCACATTTAACTGCATGAGTTTCCACACTTTCTGCTCTATTCGTTCTGCTAAAAGCACCCTTCATCACTCATCACTGATAGCAGGACGTAAGTTCCGTGATCGTGCTAACTAGGTCCTGACACTCCTGACACACGTTAACAAAAGAAATCAACTCATTAATTCACATTAACAACAAACTAACAAAACATCCAAGTGCCAAGTAGCAAATAGCACTCAAAATTTTAAGTAGCTAACTTCACCTCTTATCTTTTGAAGTTATCTTTTTGTTTAAAGCATAAGGGATGAAGGGTTCTCAGGAAGTAAGGATAGTAGTTTACTGGCTTTAATTAAACTTCGTGATAAATGAATTTATTTTAATGGCGCTCATAGTCAGGCCCGTAACAATATGGACGTGTATAGGTAATTATCAGGCACGTAACAATGAATTAAAAATACCTTCCTACTAAATGAGTGGAACTGAAACTGACTCCCAATATAAAAATTCCCTCTTGAAAATGGGTATTATTTCAAATCACGAGAGTTGTGACACGAGAGAAAAGGGCAGTAGGGGTTGGGGGTGGGCATAAAGATTGTTGTTGCTGTTGCTATCATCCACTATCGTTTGCAACTATAACAACTCTGTCTCGTAATTTAAGCTTTCTAACTAAGAGAACCAGTTGTTCTGTGAACTGCAGATCACACTCAGTTAAATTACCAATATTTGACCTTAAGTGGCCTAAATGGCTTATTCTATATGAATATAATCAACTAGCAGGTGCATCTCATGCTTCGTCATGCAAGGTTCCATTTAATTTTTTCAATCATTAAATCTACTTTAGCCAATTTTAGCTTTAGCTTTAGCCAACGATCATATCACGTTGAATACGAATACACCAGTTCCCGTCAGATCACTGAAGTTAAGCAATGCCGGGCGTGGTCAGTACTTGGATGGGTGACCGCTTGGGAACACTACATATCGTTGGCTCATTTTTCCGGCCCAACCCAGGCTGGGTGAGGTC